>JBBBDQ010000720.1:5280000-5470000 GCA_037127315.1 Ascarosepion bandense | reverse complement strand
AACTCAAGTGGATTTCAAACTCGGCTCTCCAATTTCTTGTTCCGTGCCTATATCCAAGCCGATAAACGAGTCAGTTAGTCAGTTAAGTGCCATACGTGATACACGCTTTAGGCGATCATGTCTCAAAAGAGACATGACTGACTGGGCAGAAGATTATCCTGCAGTAGGTTGCCATTACTTTCTGCGGCATACTGGTTTCCAGCCAAGGCTATAGAACCCAATCTCTCCTATTGTTTAACCCATAACTGGAGAAAAGAGACGGATTAATACATTTCCTAAAAGTATTTGTGTGTAAGTGAATGCAACGTGTGTAATTGAATCTAACAGGTGGCTGTGTTTAAATCTAAAAACGGTTGATGCCATTTAAAATCCCACTTTTCAAATATTCAATTTTATTCACTTAGATTGTACATTTATTAGAGTGAATTTAAGACGAATATTCGTCATCATAACCGGATTTGTCTATATATTAAAAAGGTACTATCTTACCTTTTATTTATTATTTTGTTTAATCATTTATGCCCAAGAAAGGCAATGAAGCAACTAAGACGTAAGGCGGGCAGTTAGTGTGAGATAATGTGAGAGAAAACACGATGGAGGAGACAGAAGAGTAAAAGAACAGGAGTATTCTCTCGATAGAAACAACGACTTTCAAGTTTATATATATATATATATATATATAACACTAATAAATACACAAGTGTCTTTATTATAATAAAGAGTCAGTTAAGTGCCATACGTGATACATACTTTGGGCGATCATGTCACGTAAGAGACAATGACAAAAGGTTGTCATTGCTTTCTGCGGTAGACTGGTTGCCAACCAAGGCTAAAGAACCCAATTTGTTTTTTTTGTTTAACCCATAACTGGAGGTAAGATACGGCTTAATACCTTTCCCAAGGGTATTTTTGTGTAAGTGAATGCAAGGAATACAACTGGAATTCGAACTCGGCTTGAAGAGGATGATTAGATTTCCCTCCCGTGTCAGAAGGGGTATATATCTTAGTATGTATCTATTTATGTATGTATGCATTTCTGCATGTCTGTATTTATTTTTCATTTAACTATATATACATACTAGGATCATACAAACATGAATGAAAGTGTATGATTAGTTTTTGAAGTTTGTCACAATGCGTTTAGTAAAATACAGGAAGATAAAGAAGGTATTGGGTGTTACCTATTTCTTACACATTGATATTTCGAGATCAAAATCTCATCTTCAGATTGGCAAAGGAGTGTGTGTCTGTCCGAGTGAGTCCGTGCTTTTCAAGGAATGGTCATTCCTAGCTGCTGCTGCTGTCATTAATTGTAGCGAGTGCTTACGTGTGTGTGCGTGAGTGTAAGTGTATTAGAATATGTATGTTTGCTTTTGTATGTTTATGGTATATATATATATATATATATATGTGTGTCATTGACAGAAACTTTTTCTGGTTTGACCATAAAACTGTCAATCACACACACACATATATATATATATACCATAAACACACACGCACATATCCGTGCTCTAACACACTTACACACACACACACACACACACACACACATACACACACACACACACACACACACACACACATGCTCTAACACACTTACACACACACACACAAACACACAGTAAAATTAATGACAGCAGCACCAGCAGCAGCCAGGAATGACCATACCTAGAAAGGCACGGACTCACTTGGACAGACACACGTTCCTCTGCCATTCTGAAGATGAGATTTTGATCTCGAAATATTAATGTATAATAAATAGGTAATACCCAACAACTTCTTTACCTTCCATTATTTTACTAAACGCATTGCGAGAGCCTTCAATACCTAAAGATACACCTTATGCACACATTACTTCAAGCAAATTACAAAACTTTACTATGAATGAAAGTGTTGTACGATCTATGAATAACTCTTAAAATTTTCAGTCGCATGCTTGTAAAAACATTCCCTGTTTTTACGTTTGAAATGCGAAAAAATCAGTTACTATAAATCACCTGAAGATATTAAAAGGTTGAAACCTAGGTCGCGTAACTAACTTATTTTGAAATATTTATATACAACGGTTATTATTACAACAGAGTGGATGATCTGATCTGGAGAAGGATAGGCTCCGTTAGGTCTGTAACGCATGAATGACTACCTACTCAAATTTCAACCCAGATATTGGCCCACATCTGTGACATGTGGAGGGAGTTGGTTAGCTGTTTAGATGCACGGCGTTCTTAAAACCACAGCTTTTTTGGGCGATCATGTCTCGAAAGAAATATGACTGACTAGGCAGAAGATTATCCCGCTGATGATAAAATCGATAGCATAATTTTTTTTTAATCATTCCTCCTTAGCAAGGCAGCATAACCACTACGACACAAGGGTTTATTGAGTGTTAGAGAATATGAGAGAAATGCGTTAACAAGAAAGGAGTAAAAAAAAACATGAATTAAGAAGACAGAAAATAACGATTGATATTGCATTTTAATTTTTAAAAATCAAAGTTGACTCTGGAGCAAGAAACCAGACAAAAAAAACTTCATTTATTTATTCATTGATTTATTTATTCATTTGTTTAAAGGTACTAAAAATAGTAGTGAACAATTCTGCTTTTGAGTAACTTTTTGTAAAGTTTCAAGTAAATAATGTCGATTCAATCAGCATATCGATTTTGCAATCGTCCTAATTGCTTCGCATTTTATTTCGTTTTCGTGATTCTCACCTCTAAAATTGTGAACTAATTAAGACGATTATTTAATAGAGACGTTCTTTCATTTATGAGGCGTACTATTTTTCATCGCGAAAGAAAATATTCGCTAGAATATTTTTTTTATCCTACGGAATACTGCGTTGATGTTTCGCAAATCTGCTGAATCAGCCATATTTAAAACGCAATGAATGTTTTAGGAGTGGAAACACGCCGTTTTTAGCACTGCACGCCTTAAAGCTCGGTCATGATGACACAGCAGGTTCTAACAGAACCAATGCAGACTAGCAGAACGAGGTGCCGATCGATAACGAGCGTTATTTGAGAATGTGTAACAGTATGGAAGATCTGTACAATCAGCTCGATTTGAAAACTTACTCTAAAGGTAGACAACTCTGCAATTAACGTACAAGGTCTTCACTTTCTCATTTAGTTTGAATAAATGTTGCAAGAACAGAGTGAATGATGTAGGGATTTATATATTTAATCTGCGACTTACCAGTTTTTCTCATTCTTCATTTTTCGAAGAAATTTTGGATTTCTGCCTGATGTTCTCTTTGTAAGGTTTTTTTTAAATTATTTATCGCAATTCTGATGTGTACTGTCGCATTTTAAATTAAAAATGAAACCAATTTAAAACTTTGTCTGATGAGGAAAATAGACCTTCACAAACATGCTTTACAGTTCGTGTTTCCAAATTTGTCATGTCGATAATATGATTCAATATTTTTTTTACTTCAAATATAAATACAATGACATCAACTTCACCATCTTCTGAAAACTTATCACACTGTTCATAAAATATTGGTGTTTCCGTTCAAGATGCACAAATGCACACATACCAATGCACACACACACTCACAAATATGCATGATTATGAAATTAAAAAAAAAAAAATATATATATATATATATATATATATATATATAATTACGGTCATATCACGTTGAATACGCCGGTTCCCAATCGGTCACCGAAGTTGAATCTGGTCAGTAGTTATATGGGTGACCGCTTGGGAATGGCAGGTGCTGTAGCGTTTATGGACGAATGTGAGTCGTGGTGCGGTGGATGTCGGCTTGGAAAGGGAAATCGCTGAACCGAGTTTCAATTCCAGTCGAACACAATGCGTTCACTTGCGCACTGGTACCCTTGAGAAACGTATTAATCCGTCCATTCTCTCCAATTATTGGTTAAATAATTGAGGTTTGCTGTTCATACGATCTGTGGCGAATTTCTACACCGATTGTTTGTTATCAGCAGTTCCAAAAAATGTGGATGGTGCTACACAAGCCTTCACCACTCAAAACAATTTTTTTGTGACAATTTAACTGAAGATAGACACTCATACCTCGAAATCGACGGGAGAGTCCATAATATATATATATATATATATATACATATATATATATATATATATATATATATATATATATATATATATATATATATCCAGGTAAAGAGGACTCAAGGTTTTATTATTTTGAGTGCCCTGGCATTTATTTTATTATGAGCAGTGCTCAATATAATGAGTATTATAGAGCTTAATATAATTATATATTTATGAATTAATTGCACATTGCGAAACGGAAATTTCTATGTTTCGAGATAGATTCCCTTCATCAGGCAATGTTGATGTTGATTTTGCAGATGATTTACATTTAAATGACAAAAACCTTTGGTCTGCTGTGTATGTATGTGGGAAAATATAAAATGTACATGTGTGTTTCTTTTGACTAATCAGAGCGGAGATTCATTTTGGGATTTAGCCTCGAAGAATACATACTAATCAACTTTTTCTCGTTTTTTGTTTTCCTTTTTTTCCTTCCCTCATCCTACTCTTTTCCCTTGTTTCTTTTCCCTCCTTAACGGTCAAGATGTTAACCTGCCTTTAACCTGATCTTATCACCTTTCCTTTTTTGCTCTCTTCTCCCTTCAGTTTTATTGCTTTTGATGTGATATTCTCATTCAGCACCAATTCTGTATTTTTCACTTATTATTTTTGGTTTATATATTTATTTGTTGCAATTTTTTTTTTTTATAAAAAAGGAAGATATTTTTTTTTAAATAATTTTATATTTCAATTTATTTTTATAGTTCCTCAGTAATTATTTTCTTTAATCGCTTGTTGGTTATGTGCATGTTATTCCATTTAGATTTTATTCATTTTCTACTGTGAACAATTCTACAGGCGGATGCTACGGATATCGTGGACTGAGCATACAAGCAACGACGAAGTGTTAGAAAGAATGGCAACAAAAAGGAAATTGATGCTGAGCATCAGGAAGAGACAACTGAAGTTCCTGGGACATGCAATGAGGAAGGAGAGCCTGGAGAACCTGATACTGACTGGACAGATAGAAGGAAGGAGAGACAGGGGAAGGCAGCGGATAACATATTTGCAGGGTCTGATCAGGTGGATGACGGAACGGGGGTTGCCAAGAGCAACAGGAGCAAACATACTAAGAGCCACAAGGGATAGGGAGACGTGGAGATCCATGATAGCCTACGTCCTGAAGGAACAGGGCACATAGAAGAAGAAGAAGAAGAAGAAGAAGAAGAAGAAGAAGAAGAAGAATGTGAACAATTTGCAATGTCTACATATGATATTTATCTCATTGCGTTTATTTAATAGATTTTTATTCTTAACTAATCTAATAATAAATAGTTTTTCGTATAAACATAATAAACATGGTTCATTTAAGTATTTGCATGTTTTAGCTTCTTTTAGAATTTTGCACTTCATTGTGGGTGTTCTTTTTGTTTCCTTTAGGTACCAATGACATTTCGATAGGGATGTTCTATTTTTGTATTTGTGATTATTAAGTGAAGAGGTGTGCTGGTAAATGACCTTTTTATTGAAAAAAAAATTAAAAATCACCACTTCCCTTGATTTTTAAATTGTTTTTTTTTTCGTTGGTTCTTTCCGCTCTATATTTTCTTCTGTATATCTCTCTTTTCTCTCTTTTTTCCTTTTCTTAATTTTTCATCTTATTTTCTGATATTTCCTTCCATCTTTCTTTCCCTCTTCCTCTTCTTTTTACCTTTTTCCAAAAAATGAAAGAATAAATAAAAACTAATTATTTTTTCCAAAGATAAAGGGAAGTGCTTTCTTTCGAAATTTATTTTTCAATAAAACGTTTATTACCATCATTATTAACTACCTGATGAGACATTGTTCTTTCCATGTCGAAACAAAATGCACAATTTTGTAGTAGTTTGTAGTGTGTACATATCCTAAACGAATAATTAATAAAAAATATTCATTATTCTATTTTTGTTCTCACCACTGTTTAAATTAATGTTTTGAACGTTGCAAGTATTTTTTGCTCTTATTCATTTTGATACACACACACACACACATATATATATATATATATATATATATATATATATATATATATATATATAAATAATAACTAAATAGACTCTGCAAGTATGTAGGCCGTAAATTTATACTAAAATAAACCTCCAAAAAAACCATTAACAAACAGAACCTAATTCCGTTACAATCCGGTGTAGTAAGACGTCGGATAAATGGGGAGGAAAAAAAGAAACCCGCGGAACTAGAACAAAACATTCAATACTCCGCAGTAAAGAAAAAACCCCAAACGGAACCAAACACAAGAAAAAGTGCTCGATACAAAGTACAAAAGAAAATATACAAAAGTAGAGCAAAGACACACAAACATCTAGAGTGAGCCAAAACCTACCGCGGTTTCACACTACGATCCGTAGTGTGAAATCGCGGTAGGTTTTGGATCACTCTAGATTTTTGTGTGTGTATATATATATATATATATATATATATATATACAAAAGAATATCTTGATGATAAAATGCCAAAGGAGATCCGGTTAATAATAATTATTAAAAATTAAATATTAAAACTGATCCCGCCAGAAGACTCAACGTAATTAAAATTATTTATTGAAAGAACCAATATGCGTATTTTACAGACAAAAAACATCAAAACTGCCGAGATCGTATGGCCATTTAAATAGGTGAACCTAAGCCCGTACCGTCCCCGATTGTAATCATTATGACAACTTGCAATTGTTTGTTTGAGTGTGTAAAGACAACGGAAGTAGGGGTGGCGAATAGAAAAGAAAATGAAGAAGGAAAAAGTAGGAGCGGAAGAAGAAAAAAAAAGGAGAAGAAAGACAGAAAGAGGAAGGAGAAAGTATGTCAGATTAGCAGACCTGAGACAACGTTGTCATATAGGGGTGGGCTCAATTTTAAATTTTGATATAAATTCCAGAAAATAATTATCCAATTTAAATTTCCATTAAACAGTTATTTCCCTTTCTTTCTTCTTATTAACAAGATAACTAATTATAATACTGGATGTGCGTTGTGGTGCATTGAATATCGGCTCGGAACGAGAAATCGGGGAGCCGAGTTCGAATTGCAGCTGAATTCATTGCCTTCACTTTCGCGCAAATACCCTTGGGAAAGGTATTAATATGTCTATTTCTTCCAGTTATGGGTTAAATAACAGGACAGATTGGGTTCTATAGCCTTGGTCGGCAACCAGTCTACCGCAGAAAGCAATGGCAGCCTACTGCGGGATAATCTTCTGTCCAGTCAGTCATGTGTCTTTCGAGACATGATCGCCCAAGTGTGTATCATGTATGGCACTTAAGTGACTGACTGAATATAATAGTTGGAATAATGATTAAGGCTTATATTGGTCATAAAGTGGGGGGACAGTTTATTACTTCATAACAATAGGAAACCGATCCCCCACTAATTACTACATAATAATATAATATATTCCTTTTCCCTTTACCTATGAGTCAAATAATAGGACAGATTGGGTTCTATAGACTTGGTCGGCAACCAACCTACCGCAGAAAGCAATGGCAACCTACTGTGGGATAATCTTCTGCCCAGTCAGTCATATTTCTTTCGAGACATGATCGCCCAAGTGACTGAATTATAATATTTTAATATAGTTTACCTCTTTTAATCCTTACTTTTTCTAATCTAATAGTTCGATATTAATCAGCGTCAAAATTTTTAACTTGACAAATATAATTTTTTTCCCCTAATATAATCGATTTATTTTCTCTTATTCGCTCTACACGACAAAATAAAATATCAAACCCCGCATATTATATCCGCTTTTCACTGTAGTTTTAGGTGTTTTCATTCCGATTCTAAATTTTATATTTTAAATTTTCTCATTAATTATTATTCATGATATTTTTTTCTCTAAGTAAACTATTAAGAGACAGGAAACTTTCACTAGAAACAAAGAAAAGAGTACTGGATTGCTATGTGATGTCAGTTCTTCAATATGGCAGTGAATGCTGGACAATATCATCAATGATGAAGGAAAAACTTGAATCAAATGAAATGTGGTTCTACAGAAGGATGCTGCGGATATCATAGATTGAGCATGTTAACAATGATGACGTTTTGGAAATGATGAAAACGAAAAGGAAATTAATACTGAGCATTTAGTAAGAGACAGCTAAAGTTCTTGGGACATGCAATGAGGAAGAATGGTTTAAAGAACCTGATACTAACAGGCCAGATAGAGGGAAGGAGAGATAGGGGAAAACAACGTGTAATTCCCCTGGCCTGAGTAGGCGGATGTCAGAACGGAGGTTGCGTGGTGTAATAGTAGAAAGCGTGCTAAGAGCCACAAGGAATAAGGAAATGTGAAAAGCCATGATCGCCTAAGTCTTGAAAGAACAAGGCACATGGAAGAAGAAGAAGAAGAAGAAGAAGAAGAAGAAGAAGAAGAAGAAGAAGAAGAAGAAGAAGAATGCTGTCGTGATCTTGAATTTACAAACTAGGTTAATTAATCTCACAAAAAGTTATTTAGGTTTAGTTTCTAGGGAAATCATAAAAAGAATATTGCACAATAACATGTGCATCAAATGAATTTATAAATATTTAATAATTTCCTATATTGCAGTTTCATCAATGAAAGAATTAAGAAAATTGAAGGTGATTCGGACGAGTTCATCTTTGCTTCGTTGCCTTGTGATATTTGGCAAAGTAATAATAACAAAAGAATCATTCTATTTTCATTTAGAATTATCCACTTGGCAATAAAACAAAATATAGTATGAAATAAATCATTTCTTTTAAAAACTGGGGTCGCCTAATAATTACGGTCGGTAATATATATATATATATATATATGTGTGTGTGTGTGTGTGTGTGTGTGTGTGTGTGTGGTGGATACATAAAAAAAATTATGTACATGTTCTAAAATATAATTTATAAGAAATATTCACAGCTCTACTATATATCGAGCGCTGTTTTTATGTTTTGGACGTTGTAAAAAAATTCTTTCTTCATTCTGTATTATTTGGTGTTAGGAGTTTTGTTGGTCTCCCCTCAGCTGTGTCCTACACATAATAATCAAAGGGGCTTCAGTATAGGTAGTTAGGTGGCCAGATGTACAGTACCGGCCATAATTATTAGGTCACCCCAGTGTTTCAAAACATGATGTACTTCATACTATTTTTTAGTATTTATTGCAAATGAATAATTGTAAATGAAAACAGAATAGTTCTTTTGTTAATACTGCACAATAACATGTGCATCAAATGAATTTATAAATATTTAATAATTACCTGTATTACAGTTTCATCGATGAAAGAATGAAGAAAATTTAGGGTGATTTGGATGAGTTCATCTTTTCTTCCTTGCCTTGTTTAATTTTGCAAAGAAATAATAACAAAAGAATCATTCTATACATCATTTTCTTTAAAAAAAATGGGATGGCCTAATAATTATGGCCGGTAGTGTGTATATATATATATATATATATATATATATATATATATATATATATCTAAGTGAAGAGGACTCGAGGTTTTTTTTATATCTTGAGTTCTCTGGCATTTATTTTATTATGAACAGTGCTCAATATAATGACTATTATAGAGCTTAATATAATATAATTATATGGTTATGTCAATTTTTCATTGCTACATGGAAATTTCTATGTTTCGAGATTAATTCTCATCATCAGGCAACGCTGGTGTGGTTGTGCAGACGATTTACATTCAAATGACAAATACTTTCGCTTTACTGTGAATGTATGTGGGTGTTTGTGTGTGTGTGTGTGTGTGTTCGGCTAATCAGAATGGAGATTCACTCAGGGGTTTGACCTCAAGGAATTTACGTGCTAACCAACTTTTTACCTCCTCTCTTTTTCTTTTTCCTTGACCCTATTTCCCTCTTGTCTGCTTTCCTTCGAGTAAACCCCGAACTGCTATTTTTTCGCTACATCTATCAATTTGCTGTAAAGTTTACTATCCTGATACAAGGGGTGAGGAATTTTAAAACAAAAAACAAAAAAGAAGGAAAAAAAGGACAACTAACTTATTCTATCTTTGGCTTTATTTTCATTTTCATTTCTATTTTTACCTAATTCATCGGTGAGCATGTTATTTAATTTAGGTTTTATCCATTTTCTAATGTGAATAATTTACAATATCTACATATGACATTAATTTCGTTGCGTTTATTTAATAAATTTTTATTTTTAAGGGATATAATAATAAATAGTTTTTCATATAAGCAAAATGAACATGGTTCATATAAGGACTTACATGTTTTAGCTTCTTTTAGGATTTTCCATTTGTTTATTTCCCATAAGTACCAATGATATCTCGATAGGGATGTTCTATTTCTGTATTTGCTATTATTAAATAAAGAGGTATGCTGGTAAATTCTCTGCTTTAGAGTGTTTTTAGTGCTCCCTATATAGACTTTTATATTGTTTGGGTTTTCCTTCGTCCATATTTCGCATTGATATATTATCGATTTCGTCAAACACCTATTTTCTAGCGGACAGTTTATGGGTTTTTACAATTACATTTTTTCTCGTCTAAATTGTTATTTTCTATTGTCTGGTTAATTTTACTAGCTTTGTTGAATTTTTTAAAAATATTATTATTGTGGCTTTTTATAATTTTTTCTAGATTATTCATACAGCTGTAAATTAATTTTATAGTGTTTCTATTAAAGATCTTACTAAGTGGATTTTTCTCCGTGAAATGTTTCCTAATTAGCTCGAGGAATTTTCTTCCAAACCTACCTATATATATATAACAGAAATATGGGTTGTTTCAACGAGAGCATTTGGTATAGAAGTAAAAAAAAGTGCGAGAAGACGTGAACGTTTTGTTTAAAGTGTAGATTTATTATTATTATGTCATTTTTCATCATATTTCGATTTCTGCTTTGGTCTCACTACCAACCAAGTCTGCGGGGAGACCTAAGGCAGGTAGTGGCGTGTTGTTATGGCTCCATTTCATGTTTTTCTATCTTCCCTATCATCCCCAGCATTACATAGATAAAGTTTTCCTTAGTGTGTGGGCTGTACTTAATAAGACAATTTTTTGTATATCTCTTAAGCTGGGGTTTCCAGGGATTCTTTCAATGTGTTGTTTTGTTCCATTTTTTATCATTCCAAGTGCACCTACTATCACTGGCACAACTCTTGTTTTCAATTTCCACATTTTTTCTATTTCAATTTCCAGGTCTTTATATTTTGACAGTTTTTCAAATTCCTTGATTGCTATGTTACAATCCGCTGGACAAGCCATATCAATTAATAGACAAGTTTTCTCCTTCTGGTTTTTAACAATAATGTCTGGCCTGTTTGCTTCAATTTTTCTGTCTGTGTAGATGGTGTAATCCCATAGAATGGTTACATCTTCTATTTCTGTAACCGGTGCTGGATGATGTTCATACCAGTGTTTGTTTACAGCTTTTCCATAATGTTTGCACATTGCCCAATGTAAATATTGCCCAACTCTATCGTGGCGATTTTTATATTCGTTTGGGGCAAGCACAGGACAGCCTGAGATTAGGTGGTCTATTGTTTCTTGGTGTTTATCACAAAACCTGCATTTTGGATCCATATTATTATGCATAATATTTGCCTGAAAGTTTCTCGTGAAAAGACTTTGGTCTTGTGCTGCAAGTATAAATCCTTCAGTTTCAGACTTTAATCCAGATGCACGTAACCATCGATGAGTATTAACTTTGTCAACATTGGATTTATTGGCACGTACTGGATATTGGCCATGCAGAGGTTTGTCTTGCCAGCGCTGTTTCATCTGTTCAAGAGCTTTATCTTTGGCTTTCATTTTCATATTCTTTGCCGCAATAGTTGGTTCTTGGCTTCTGTTTTGCTTTTCTACAGAATCTACTAACTGTAAATCTTGTTTGTATTTACTGCCTTCTTTTATTATTGAATATTTTTTCTTTCTTTCTTCATGTTGCCTTACTAATTGTATCATCCAATCCTTTGTTGTTTCTATGTATGTAAGTAAGCCAATAGTTGTTGTCTTGTATGACAATTCCAGCTGAATAAGACCCCTTCCACCTTCTTTACGGGGTATGTATAGACGGTCTACATCAGCCTTTGGATGATGCATCTTATGCTTAGAAAGAAGCTTTCTTGTTTTAGCATCCATTCGCCTGATATCGTTTAGAGTCCAGTTTAAGATGTTAAAGCTATATTGGACAACTGGGATTGCAAGGCTATTAATGGCAATAACTCTGTTCTGTGAATTTAATTCAGTTTTTAATATCATTCGTAGCCTTCTATAGTACTCTTTACGCACTATTTCTTTCATTTTTTTATGGTGAATATTTTCGCTCTCATTTACACCTAGGTATTTATAAGCTTCTTCTGGTTTCAATTCTTTTATTGTTACAGCAGGGTCTAGGCTAATTGAGGATGTTTCTTGTATTGATCCACGTAAAACTGTAGCTTTAGCACATTTATTCAAATTAAATTTCATTCCAATGTCTTCGCTGAAGCATTTTACAGTTTGCAGAAGACCTTCCAGCTCATTATCATTCTTAGCATATAACTTTAAGTCATCCATGTAAAATAGATGGCTTATTTTCTTTTGGCCTATTTTATAACCACAGTCTGTCTTATTAAGTTGACTGGTTAGTGCTATTAATGATATGCAGAATAGTAAGGGAGATAAAGAATCACCTTGAAATATACCTCTTTTGATGTTTATTTCATCAGACTTATAGGTTCCATTTATATGATTGAGGTAAAGGGTTGTTTTCCATATAGACATGCACTGTTTGATGAAATTGATGATGACGGGCGATATCTTGTATATATTTAAAGTCTTTAAAATCCAGTCATGTGGCACACTATCGAATGCCTTTCGGTAGTCTATCCAGGCAGTACTAAGATTTTTCTTTGTACTGTAGCAGTTTTCCAGGATCATTTTGTTAATTAGCAATTGGTCTTTACAACCATAACAGCCACGTTTGCACCCTTTTTGTTCAAGCGGTATCATGTCATTTCTTTCTAAGAATAAATATGTCTGTTTTGTTAAAATAGATGTTAATAGTTTATATGTTGTCGGAAGACATGTAATTGGTCTGTAGTTTTTCGGGTTGTTTGTGTCACCATTCTTGGGTAGAAGAAATGTAATTCCTTTGGTCATCCATGCAGGAATTTTAGTGGGATCGTCAACCATTTCTTGAAGTTCTTTGGCTAGTTTTTTATGTGCTGCATTTAAATAATATAGCCAAAAGTTAGGAATTTTATCTATACCTGGGAATTTCCAATTGTGTGCTTTTTTTAGTGCAAATTTAACATCATCTTCTGTAATTCCAGACCATGTCTGTTCGGGTTTATTTTTCATTCGTTCTATCTCCTGCGTAATCCAGTGTACTTCCTTGCTAAGTTCTTTAGGGCAAGCCCATATCTTTTCCCAGAACTGTGTGACTTCTTCCATTCTGGGGGGTACTGTCACTTCAATTCTTTTTTTACCTATTTCCCTGTAAAATCTCTTTGTATCAGTCTGAAAAATCTTATTTTGTCTGTAAAATCTTGCTCTTTTTTCATAGCGTCTTATTCTTTGAGCCTTCAGTTGGATTTTTTGCTTTATTTTTCCTTTATTTGATAAGACGTCATTTTCATTCCTGATGTTATATTTTTTTTCGGCTCTTCTTCTTTTCCTAGTTCTTACATTTATTCCTCTACTCAGTTCATCCAGTACTGACAGTTCACTTCTAAGCTGTTCGATTTCTTTTTCTATTTTTCTTTTCCAAGGTGGATCTTCACGTCTGCGAGACTGCCTTGTTTTTATTTTGATATTTAATTTTTTTTTGTTGCTGCTGTTGCTGATGCATATCTTTTATTATTATTATTTTATTATTATTATTATTATTATTTGCTTTTGTATGATATATTAAGTGTCTATAATGGTATTAGTGTCGCCACACGTGCTTCGGATCCAAAGTTGATTCTGTTCAGGTGAATAAACTTGTGACTTTACATCTCGAGATATTTAGGATGTGGTTTCCGGCTTTCTCTTTTCCAATCTTTTCACTATTACGTAGCCCCCTGCACATCAGTGGCGTTACCGCCTTGCTCGGGGTGATACGATTAAAAAAAAAAATTCAGCCTTTCTGACGGCTGAAATACCCTGTGTATATAGATAAGTGTATATAGATAAGGTGAGCAAATCAGAAATTTTATATGCGTGCATGTTTTTTGCTGTTGTTTGTTTTGTTTTTGTTTTTGTTTTTTATCCTCGCTCGTTAAATCTCTTCCGTTTTGTACATGTGTCCAATAATAACTAATCCCAATGTACAACATAAAAATATTTCATTTTTGTGTTCTTGTTTTTTTCTCGGTCTTTAAAGAAGCTTTAATAAGAATGTTAGATTGAGATACGTTTACATTTGTTGTTTTCTTTATGTTATCATATACTAGCATCGTAACCCGGCGTTGCCCGTGCAACTCAGAACATTTTCGTAGTAGGAGAAGATGCCAATGAGAGGAGTAGATGGAAATCATTTATTGAAAGTGTCTACATTTTTAAATATTCTTCGAAAATTTCTGAACTGAGAGCGTAATAGTTTTGATATTTCTAATTTCAGTAAAAAAAAAAATAATTTTATTATCTTAAATCATTTATTTTGTTTTACTGAAATTAAAAATATAATAACTATTACGCTCCCAGTTCAGAAATTTTCGAAGAATATTTAAAAATGTAGATTTAATTTTAGAGGAAAAAGTTACATTAATGTCACACGAATTAAAGACAGTTGATTTCCTGCATGAAATATTTAGCGAAAAAAAAAGCTTTATTTTTTTTTTAATTTTATTTTCTGAAGTATGAAATATTAAATCTGAAAAAAGGCTTAAATAATTAAATTAACCAATGGAATTTTTATTCATTTATTTTGTTTTTCTTTGAAAAAACACCTTTTTAAATATTTCTTACAGGGAAAAATATTCACATTTTTTTGTTGACCAAATAATTTTTTAAAACGCCGTAATAAAAATTAAATATAAAGGCTTATTTTTTTTAATAAAAAATATTTTAGTCGCGTTTGACACGTGTGATTAGATTTCTGTAATGTAATTTAGCAACCATCTTAGATCTTAGATGTTTTACGAAGCAAATGTAAACAATCGGCTCCATTGGCGAAAAAGTGCAAAAGGGGAAATTGCTGAAATTAAAATGAAAAATTATGTATCGACCTGGCTTCCCTGTAGATATGTGTCCCTATAAAGTTTAATGGCGTAGCTTAAAAAATGTAGGCGTGCCTAGTGAACAGTCAGACACATTGCCATTTATATATATATATATATATATAGATTTTTTATTTTAGTGTGATTTTTGAGTTTCATCATTTTGGGTTGATTTTTGAAAAATATCACATAAAATTACATTTCAGGCTGTCTGGCCCTTCATTTATATTTTTAAACTATATTTTGTATGAAATTATTCGTTTAAACATTATTTTTGATACTTTGTATGTTTCTTCCTCAAATTAATAACATTTTATTGGAATCGGATATTTTCTTTATCTGATTAATGCTTCCAATATATTGTTTATATTTTATGTGATATCGTTTTTTTTTTATATATATATTTATCTTATCGGATTTCTTACTATGTCTTGTTGGTTGATACGCGATTTCTTACTATGTCTTGTTGGTTGATACGCGATTTCTTACTATGTCTTGTTGGTTGATACGCGATTTCTTACTATGTCTTGTTGGTTGATACGCGATTTAATTACAAATACTATCGGGTAAATAGCGCATTAATCGGAGTGGTAGTTAACATATGTATTGTTTGGATTTCTCTCATGAGAAAAGATGTTCTCGAAGTGTGCAAACGAATTGATAGGCAACATTGATTTGTTGAAATTTTAATTCTATCGTTTGTGCGGAATGTTGAATGGTTTAAGGCATTGTAGAAAATTTACTTTGTTTTAGTTGTTGACTAGCCCGGCGTTGCTCGGGCGTAATGAAAGCTGTAAAACTAATCCATGGTCGTGGAGCTCAGACTCAGCCTAAAGAATATTTGAAATAATAAAATAACTGCGACAATTTAAAAATCGCACATTAATTAAGATCGGGTTTTTGCAATTTACCTTCCTGCTTTTTTCGCTTGGATTAAAGTATCTGAATTAATATATATATATATATATATATATATATATATATATATATATATATACTAGCAGTATAGCCCGGCGTTGCTCGGGTGTAATGAAAGCTTTAAAACTAATCCATGGTCCTGGAGCTCAGACTTAGCCTAAAGAATGTTTGGTGAGAATCGGATAAAAATTGTGGACATACAGACAGATAAACAGACACACGCACAAACATGCTGCTTTATATATATATATATATATATATATATATATATATATATATATATATATATATTATTTATTTTCTACACTATTGTAAGAACAGAAACCATGAATCATCTGAATATCGATTCATATGTCTTTGTCCATGAGTGCATCAAATTTGATTAAAGTCGGACCACTCCTTCTATAACCCGATTTTTTCGATTATCGATTTTCGATATTTATCGGGGGTACCTCGACACAAAACCTAGCTAAGAACACTCGCAGACGCTTATAGTACAACTGTGTAAATTTTCAAGAAAATCGGTTCAGCCGTTTCGGAGTCTATAAGTAACGGACACACACACATACAGACACACACACATACACATACACACACAGACAAAGTTTCATTTATAAATATGTTTAGATATTTGAATTTTTTGTTAGGTGATATGTATCTTTGATCTAAGTTAATTTTTCTGCTTGCATTTATTGTGTACTTGGTTTCTGGAGAATAGTTTAACACAACCTAAATACAGAAAAATAAAGGATTCTGATGGTTTTATGAATTATATATATATATGATACAAATATTGTTCAATGTATGATCTATTTAATTTAACCCTCTAGGGCCATTCGTATCATATTTGATACAGTATGAAAACAAGCCTTGAAAGAAATATTTTCCTGAAAAATTTTTTAAGAGAAATATTTTATAAATTTCAAATGAAAGCAGTACTGACTGCTCAGTCAATGAATACCAAATGTTTCCTTATAGGGAAATACCAAATGTTTCCTTATAGGGAAATACTGTATCAAATATGATACGAATGGCCCTAGAGGGTTAAGTAGTAATTAGTGGGGGATCTGTTTATTACTTCATAACAATATAGAACTGATCCCCCACTTTATGACAAGTAGAAGCCTTAATCATATTATATTATTAACCCTCTCGGGCCATTCGTATCATATTTGATACAGTATGAAAACAAGCCTTGAAAGAAATATTTTCCTGAAAAATTTTTTAAGAGAAATATTTTATAAATTCCAAATGAAAGCAGTACTGACTGCTCAGTCAATGAATACCAAATGTTTCCTTATAGGGAAATACTGTATCAGATATGATACGAATGACCCTAGAGGGTTAAGACCTTGTAAACTGCCATAAAATATACACTAATAACATAACATACTGTAAACAAAGCCAATACTTTAAATTAAATGAAAAGATAACCAGCCAGTATGTGTGTGTGTGTGTGCGTGTGTGTGTGTGTGTGTGTGTATTACAAATTATAGTTTAGAACATGTACAAATTATAATTATAATTGTAGTTTAAATTTCGTCATCATTGACTCTAGGTATACGATACTTGCTGGTCGTTTTGGTACCGTCCGTCGTAATATTTCAACCCGATCATCAGCATTGTTTTTTAGGTTATACAGTATAGCTCTCTTGGTATGACGACATATATATCTGTGTATATAATGTATATTTACGCCACATCCTTTCTTTTAACCATCTTATTTTTTTTAATAGACAATGAAAATTTTTTTTAATAGACAATGAAAATTCAATTAATTTTTTATTTAGTTTTTCCAGCGTTCTTTCGTGGAGCAATAGATATCGAATCGGAACGACAAATCGGGGAACCGAGTTCGAAATCCAGTTGAAATCCTTGCTTTCATTTACGCGCAAATACCTTTGGGAAAGGTATTAATCTGTCTCTTCCCCCCAGTTATGGATTAAATAACTGGACAGATTGGATTCTATAGCCTTGGCTGGCAACCAGTCTACCGCAGAAAGCAATGGCAACCTACTGCGGGATAATCTTCTGCACAGTCAGTCATGTCTTTTTCGAGACATGATCGCCCGTGCGTGTATCACGTATGACACTTAATTGACTGACTGAATATAATAGTTGAAAACATGATTAAGGCTTCTACTGGACATAAAATGCGGGAACAGTTTTATATTGATTTAAAGTAATAAACTGATCCGTCACTTCATCTCCCACTAATTACTACTTAATATGATACATCTCTTCCCCATCCAGCTATAAGTCAAATAACAAGACAGATCGGGTTCTATAGCATTGGTTGACAACCAGTCTACCTCAGAAAGTAATGGCAACCTACCACGTGAAAAAAATCTTCTACCCAGTCAGTTATCTCTGTTTCAAGACATGATCGCCCAAAGCGTGTATCACATATGGCACTTAACTGACTGACTGAATATAATAGTTCAAAACATGATTAAGGCTTCTACTGGACATAAAGTGGGGGATCAGTTTGATGTTGTTTTAAAGTAATAAACAGATCCCACATTCATCCCCCACTAATTACTACTTAATATAATACATCTCTTCCCCATCCAGCTATGAGTCAAATAACAATACAGATCCGGTTCTATAGCCTTGGTTGGCAACCAGTTTACCTCAGAAAGTAATGGCAACCTACCGCGTGAAAAATGTCTTCTGCCCAGTCGGTCATGTCTCTTTCTTTTGTTGATTACGGCTGTAAATCAAGTGAGCCTCTTTCGATTAAATAAATTATGGTTTATAGTGCGATATATATATATATATATATATATATATATATCCAGATGAAGAGGACTCAAGGTTTGACTATTTTGAGTGCCCAGGCATTTATTTTAATCATAAACAATGCTCAATAAAATAAATATTATAGAGCCTAATATAATCATATTCTTATGAATTAATTGTACATTGCGACACGGAAATTTCTATGTTTCGAGATAGATTCTCTTCATCAGGAAATGTTTGATGATGATCGTACAATGATTTACATCTATGATAAAAAAGTGAAAAAGAAAGCCTTGGTACTAAATGGGCACCACATCAAAGATAATAAAACTAATTGAGAAAGAATAAAAATAAAAGTAGAAAAAGGAAAAAAAATAAAATTAGGCTAAAAGCAATTTGACATCTTCACTGTTTGGGAGGAAAAAGAAGAAAGAAGAAAAGAAAGGAAAGGGAAAAAAAGGAAAAAAGAGAAAAAGTTAGTATGTATTCTTTGGGGCCAAATTCCAAAATGAATATTCGCTCTGATTGGTTAAAAAGAACACACATGTAAATTTTATATCTTCCCACATACATAAACAACAAAACAAAGGTTTTGTATTTAAATATAAATCATTTGTACAACCAACATCAAACATTGCCTGATGAAGAGAATTCATCTCGAAACATAGAAATTTCCGTGTCACAATGTACAATTAATTCATCACTCCATATATATATTGTATCGAGGCAGCAGATAATTTTCTAAACATATACTATCAACAATACAATAATCCTCACTCATACACACAATAAAAAGAACCTTCAGATATTGGATGTCATCTACATTAACCCTCTAGGGCCATTCGTATCATATTTGATACAGTATTTCCCTATAAGGAAACATTTGGTATTTCCCTATAAGGAAACATTTGGTATTCATTGACTGAGCAGTCAGTACTGCTTTCATTTGAAATTTATAAAATATTTCTCTTAAAAAATTTTTCAGGAAAATATTTCTTTCAAGGCTTGTTTTCATACTGTATCAAATATGATACGAAGGGCCCTCCCTAGAGGGTTAATAATATAATATGATTAAGGCTTTTACTTGTCATAAAGTGGGGGATCAGTTCTATATTGTTATGAAGTAATAAACAGATCCCCCACTAATTACTACTTAATAATATAATATGATTAAGGCTTCTACTTGTCATAAAGTGGGGGATCAGTTCTATATTGTTATGAAGTAATAAACAGATCCCCCACTAATATGATACGAATGGCCCTAGAGGGTTAAATCCAAACAACCCACACTTAATAAAATCACGTTTAAATCTGGCCATAACACATTACATTGCATTTGAATATATGGTTCGGTTGTCATTTCACGCTATCACGCGGTGTGACGTCATAGAACCGCATTACGAATTTGCGAACTGCGTTTGTTATTTTTGGTAACTATTGCCGTTGCCTAGCGGAGTTTTAGGTCAACACAAAAGAAAATCGTCGGTGATGGTGGATGTTATTGTGTTACCGTCTTAATAACCTCTCTGAAGATGGCTCATGTGAGCCGAAAGCTTAGAACCAACTTAATAAACATTATCCAAATGTTGGAGAACTTTTATCTTTATTTTCAACTGAAATTAAAGCCAAAGTACGGTGTTTAGAACGCCTCATGATTAAACATGATTAAACATAATAGACATTCACTGTCTCTTATATTTAACAGTATATATATATATATATATATATATATATATATATATATATATATATATATAAACAAATTACGAGTGCCACAACATGAAATCAAACATTTAAGGAAGAAAAAGGGGGTCATATTAAACTAAAACAGAATACAAAAATTATCGACGTATAATATGCTAAACGCCTTTCGAGCGACACTTTTTCAAACAACCGTCGGCAATTATTAAAACTAAATGGCCAACGAGAAAAACTTTTATTAACTACCGTGTTTAAAAGAATTATATATATATATATTAGAGGGGGAGGGGAGAGAAAATTAAGTAATGGATCCCCAAAAAGAGTCAATTTAAATTTCAATTCTCGTTGTATGCACAGGGCAGGCTTCCGCATATTAATGATAACAGATTCCAGAATATCAAGATGGAGTCTGTTCCGTGCCCTGTGCAAAACCGAGAAAAATCGGGCGAATAATTTATCCTGCAAGCAATAGAATTTAATAAATGCTCGCCGATGTCACAGGCTCATGCCTACGTATCTGGCCCGGGACATGTTGCACAAATCTAACTTCCAACCTCTGGATAGTTTAACCCACATAGTCGACCTCACATCGACACTTAAATTGATAAATAACTAAATTACTATGATTGGGAGGCAAAACATACTTACGGCAGGGAGGGAAGGCCTTTCTAGATGTGAAAATGAACCTAACACAACAGCATTATAACGACGCTTAATAGTAATAGAAATTTTATCGGCGGATATCTGACCAACAGGACCTATCCACGGTAGTTTGGCATATACAGGCCTGTTAGATAGCGCCCAAATCTCATTGAAGTTAAACAGTTTATATATATATATATATATATATATATATATATATATATATATTAACTGTTTAGCGTCAATGAGACTAGGATTTGGGGGGGCCATCTAAATGTTCTGTATATATCAAACTACCGTGGAAAAATATTAACGACGTTCAAAACATTAATTTAAAATAGTGCTCAATATAGAAATAGAGCTATGAATATTTATTATAAATTATAGTTTAGAACATGTATAAATTACAATCTACTACTAAGTGTACATTTTGTTTCGACATTGAAAGGACAACGTCTCATCGTGTATTAAACGCTAGAGAGAAAGCGAGAGGTAAAAGAGACATGGTGAAAGGGTTCAGAGAAAGGCTCCAGGTTTAACAGTAGAAAATAAATTATGGTCATATACAGCCTTTGATGACCCAGTATTTGGGTTTAGCATAGAGGAAGAAGTAAGAACATGCATAGGATTGGGAGGAAGTAAGAGAAGATGGGCGTAAGACAAAGGTTATTTTGGGGGTAATGTTTATCTTTTAACTTAAGAGATTTGTGTCCTAGTTTAAAATTCACTAACTGATTAAATGGTGGGTTATACCATATAATTTTCCTGTTTCTATTTTCCCTTTTGAGCTACTAAATTTTTCCACAAAACTGATCTCAGAAGATTAATAACAGCTCCCTTAAAAAAAATTAGTTCCCACTTTCTTCTTTTAGTTCAAAGTCTCCTTTACAAGCCATAATTTTGATTTCTAATTTTCTCTACCCTCTTTACCTCGCACACAAAGATTTACCAATATAAGAAAACGAATTTTACATCTCCCTTTAAAAAATTGCGTTTACTACCTGATAAGACATTGTCCCTTCAATGTCGAAATAAAATGTACACTTTGTAGTAGATTGTAATTTGAACATGTTCTAAATTATAATATATATATATATATATATATATATATATATATAAGGATGCCCAAGTTTGAATAAATACTATTGAAAAAAAATCTATCTGTTTAAACTTTTATTGCATCTGTCAAAATTTGAAAGAAAATCGATATTCAAATCGAAATTTGGGATAAATAGTCGGAAATTCATATGCGCGTTGTGGTGCAGTGGATATCGACTCGGAACGACAAAATCAGGGAGCCGAGTTCGAATTCCATTTGAATTCTTGGCATTCACTTACGCATAAATACCCTATGGAAATGTATTAATCCATCTCTTCCCTCCACTTATGGGTTAAATAAGATGACAGATTGGGTTCTATAGCTTTGGCTGGCAACCAGTTTACCACAGAAAGCAATGGCAAGTTACTGCGGGATAAACTTCTGCCCAGTCAGTCATGTCTCTTTCGAGATTTGATCGCCCAAATCGTGTATCACGTATGGCACTTAACTAATAGATAGATAGATAGATAGATAGATAGATAATGAACAAAAGAAGATAGATAGATAGATACATAGATAGATAGATAATGAACAAAAGAAGATAGATAGATAGATAGATAGATAGATAGATAGATAGATAGATAGATAGATAGATAAGTAAAGTAAGTTATTGTGATTGTAGGAGAAAAACAGTGAAAGATACTAATTCAGAAATATAGACAGATACGAAGATATACACACTAGCAGATAAAAATTCCAGTAGTCAGTTAGTTGAGTGCCATACGTGATAAACGCTTTGGGCGATCATGTCTCGAAAGAGACATGACAGACTGGGTGGAAGATTATCCCACAGAAGGTTGCCATTACTTTCTGCGGTAAGCTAGTTGCCATCCAAGGCTATAGAACCTAATCTGTTCTGTTATTTAACTCATGGCTGGAAGGGGAAGAAATGTATTATATTATTATGTAGTAATTAGTGGGGGACCAGTTTACAACTTTATAACCATACAAAACTGACCCCCCACTTTATGCCCAGTAGAAGCTTTAATTATATTTTCAACTATTATATTAAGTCAGTCAGTTAAGTGCCATACGTGATACACGCCTTGGACGACACATGTCCCGATAGAGACATGACTGACTGGGCGGAAGATTATCCCGCAGTAGGTTGCCATTACTTTCTGCGGTAAACTGGTTTGCATCGAAGGCTATAGAACATAATCGGTTCTTTTATTTAACCCATAACTGGAGGAAAGTGACTGTTTAATACCTTTCCTATGGGTATTTGTGCCTAAGTGAATGTCATGAATTCAGCTGGAACTCGAACTCGGCTCCAATTTCTCATTCCGAGCCGCTATCCACTGCACTACAACGCAACAGCTTCATATTTATGCTATATTATGATATTTGTATTAACCAAGCGGTAAAATCACCAAAATGAAGTTTTAATTTAGTATGTCATTGCTATACATCTAATTATTTGACTAATTTGTTTTATTCCAGACGGCAGTAATAGCTCTTTGAACCCACCCTACTAAATACTGCTTTCCACAGCTGACTATTTTGCAGAACAATGTCGGAATGGGAAAACAATTTGGATTCTTGTTTTGCACTGACAGGAATGGGCATGAAAGCTGTCTCTCATCTCGCTCCCGGTAACTTTTTTTCCCCATGCTGAAGAAGAATTCCAAGGTAGTCGTCTTAAAGACACTAAGAAGATGAAGAAGTCTTAAACAAGGTTCCTAGACACCTTCACTTTGGATGACTTCCAGGTGACCTTCATGGAGTGGATGGAGCGCTTCTCTACAGAACTGATGTCGGAGGATCCGTCTCTGAAGTTTTTCACGGTTTCGTACGTCTTTGAAATTAATAAATGTCTACCCTGAAAAATGTCTCTGGAATGCGCCTAATTTGAGATAAATATACACTAAATATAATCTTATAATGTCTGTTTATCGCAAATATTTACAAAAAAAAATTTGAAATTAGGTAACTCAGGAATTGTTAATCATTTTGTAATTAAATATGAATAAACGTATAGTTATTGAAAATTACTTGTTTTCATTTCAGTTATATATGTATAATTCTTATCATAGGTCATAAAAATGTTAAAATTCCAAGAGAAAATCATTAAAAGGCTATTGAATGGACAGAGTTACCAAAATTGCAAAGAATTTTGAAAGGAAATCAGTCAGCAGAGAAGTTGAAAATATTGGCCTAAGAAGGAAAGGGTTAAAATCTGTTTTCAAAAAGACTATCTCAATGACACTATCGCTTTTTTGGAATGAACTTTTTATTATTTCTGTATGTATATATATCTATATGTATATATATATTATATATATATATACATATATATATATATATATATACATATATATATATGTATATACATGAATATATATATATATAATCGTATTGTTATTGATATGTCCTTTCAGAAATATATAATGCTTTATCATAGGTCATATGAAAGTTGAAGCCTCAAGAGAGAATCAATGAAAAGCTATTGAATATCAAAATAGCAAAGAATTTGAAATAAAATAAGTCAACAAGGAAGTTGTAAGAATTAGCCAAAATGAGGAAGGTGTTAAAAAACCCTTCTCAAATAGTGCGTCTTAATGCCATTATTGCCTTTTTTGAAGTAAAATAAACGCACACACACGCACACACAAACACACACACGCATATATATATATATATATATATATATCTCTAAAGAGTGAAGACGTCATTTTAATTAACCCGAGGAACCTTTCGGCCAACACTTTTCAAGGGTCACGCTGGCAAAATTACATGAATAGGTAAATAAGAGGACAAAACAGAATGGAATATTTGCAACACTGGGAGCAGATGGAATTCGCTTAAAAATAAATTTATTAAAAAAAATATTAAAAAGTGAGGGGGGGTGTAAACATTAATTCCACAAGAGTGAAAATAAAAAAGAAAAAAGGTTACACTCATAAACTCACCAGTAGTCGCAAAGAGCGTAAGAACTGCTCTTTCTGCCTGCACAGGCTCGGCTGTTGGATTTTAAGGCAAATGGCCTCCAAGATGCGTAGATGATGTGACGAACGAGCACTGTGCAGGACAGAAAACCAACTGTCCTCATAAGAGGAGGCACAAACCGGATTGTCCAACAGGTGTTGGCCAATCGCTGAATCAAGCACAGATTGAGTAGTCCTTATATTACTATTGGAATTACCCATGCGTAAATTCGCGGGGACATGTTGCGCAACCCGTGTCTCCAATCTCAGATCGGTTCGTCCTATGTATGCTGCATCGCAACAGCATTTAAATTTGTATACAACTGAATTTTTACGAAAATAGGACAACCGATCCTTAACAAAGGATGGAAACACAGGTCTTGTTTTGTAAACGACACGCAACTTTACTGCAAAATAGCCCGACGAAATATTAGTCGAAACTCTATCAGTGATGGAAAGACATTGTCTACCAAGCCAAGGTAATTTTAGGTATAAAGGACAGCGACTTGGCCCTTCAACTTTTGGTTCTTTAAACCGTTTAATTTTACGGGCGATAACCCGTCTCACAAAATTAATAGGATACCCGTTCTCCTCAAAAATGTGATGCAGGCGTGTTAACTCACTAGCCAAGCAATCAGGAGAACATATATGCAGGGCACGGTGGACCAAAGTTTCAATTAGGCCAATTTTTCGGGACTTAGGGACGAAAGAGTTCCAATTTGTATACAGGCCTGTAAAGGTCGGTTTACGAAACACAGATGTTAGAAAGACATTGTCCCTACGCTGAACAAAGACATCCAAAAACGGAAGACCTCCGTCATTCTCCAACTCCATAGTGAATTGAAGAGAAGGATGCAAAGAATTCAGCTGAACCAAAAACTGTTCAGCTTCAATTGTGCTATTAAATATTGAGAAGGTATCATCAACATAACGACGATAAACTAAAGGTTCATTGACCTTCTCAAACAGCACACGTTCATAAAATCCCACGAAGATGTTAGATAGGAAAGGACCCAAAGGACTCCCCATAGCGACGCCGTCCGTCTGTGCATACATAATCCCATTGAAACTGAACTCGACTCCTTCAGTAGCCAGCCGCATACATTCCAAGAAAATTTCCTCGGGAATAGTCACAGGGCCAAAACCGCCTCGGTATAATAAGTCAGCACAGATATTTATACACTCCAATAAAGGAACATTAGTATATAAGCTGACAATATCAAACGAAACCATACACTTTTCGTTTGAAGAAAAATTCAAATTTCTAACCAATTTGGAAAAACTAAAGGAGTCAGGGACATTATAAGTGGACAAAGCAACAGACAGTGGTTGAATGATCTCGGCCAACCACTTGGCCAACTCATGTTGAATAGACCCCACCATAGAAAGTATGGGTCTAAGAGGAACCCCTTCCTTATGGATTTTAGGAAGGCCATACATTCGGGGTCGCTGAGAGCCCGCAGGCCTAATCCTATTGTAGATGTCTTTGGAAATAATACCTTGTTTATATAAAGAAAGAAGCCAACGTTGAATTCTAGCCTCTGTCTTAGCAGTGTTATCAAATTTATCAGCTGGACCGATAACGGTGAACTTTGAACGGTCATTCAAAATTATATTCATTTTAGAATGGTAATCATCCAAATTAAGTATGACAACACCAGCACCTTTATCAGGCTTGGTAATATAAATATCGCCACGAGCACGCAGGGCACCAATTGTGCGATAATGTACACCACGCCAGTCAAGAGAGTCCTTCTCACAACTGAGCGAAGTGTACTCGATAGCAGACTCAAGTAAACTGGCCTTAACCTCGGAGCACTTCTCTGAAGAAATTGGAACATGATGACAAATTTGTGAGTACAGCAACTCAAACTCAGAATATATTTCTTCCTTATTGATCTTAGTAGGAGGAATGCAGAAATCCAATCCACGGGAAAGAACGGAGAAAAAAATTCAGTTGTATACAAATTTAAATGCTGTTGCGATGCAGCATACATAGGACGAACCGATCTGAGATTGGAGACACGGGTTGCGCAACATGTCCCCGCGAATTTACGCATGGGTAATTCCAATAGTAATATAAGGACTACTCAATCTGTGCTTGATTCAGCGATTGGCCAACACCTGTTGGACAATCCGGTTTGTGCCTCCTCTTATGAGGACAGTTGGTTTTCTGTCCTGCACAGTGCTCGTTCGTCACATCATCTACGCATCTTGGAGGCCATTTGCCTTAAAATCCAACAGCCGAGCCTGTGCAGGCAGAAAGAGCAGTTCTTACGCTCTTTGCGACTACTGGTGAGTTTATGAGTGTAACCTTTTTTCTTTTTTATTTTCACTCTTGTGGAATTAATGTTTACACCCCCCTCACTTTTTAATATTTTTTTTAATAAATTTATTTTTAAGCGAATTCCATCTGCTCCCAGTGTTGCAAATATTCCATTCTGTTTTGTCCTCTTATTTACCTATTCATGTAATTTTGCCAGCGTGACCCTTGAAAAGTGTTGGCCGAAAGGTTCCTCGGGTTAATTAAAATGACGTCTTCACTCTTTAGAGCCATTAGTTATTTCTGTGGGTACAATTCTCTTTTCATATATATATATATAAACGTATTTATAAATGGAAGTTTGTCTATGTGTGTGTCTGTGTGTGTATCCGTTACCTATAGACGCCGAAACGGCTGAACCGATTTTCTTCAAAATTTTCACAGTTGTACTATAAGCGTCTGCGAGTGTTCTTAGCTAGGTTTTGTGTCGAGGTACCCCCGATAAATATCGAAAATCGATAATCGAAAAAATTGGGTTATAGAAGGAGTGGTCCTATTTTAATCAAATTTGACATAAGATATTCAGAAGTTTCAAGGTTGCAGTTCTTACAATTGTGCAGAAAATTGATAATATATATATAAGGCAAGTTGTTTGTGTGTGTGTCTCTTTATCTGTCTGTATGTCCTTTATACAAATCCACAATTTTTATCCGATTCTCACTAAACTTCACAAATATTCGTTAGTCTGAGTCTGAGCTCCAGGACCATGGATTAGTTTTAAAACTTTAGTTACACCCGAGCAAAGCCGGGCTAGACTGCTAGTATATATATATATATATATATATATATATATATATATATATATGCAAATTGATTGAAATGAAATGAATAATATCTTCCTCGGATCTTTCACACATTCTCTGATCACATAGGTTGTCTTTTAGCGTTGTTTTCCCCTTCCGACCGCATTTTTCTTTACGCTTTGGACTGATAGATCCAGTTGATCTTTTTCGCATTGATGACCCGACTGACAGTTGAAAGGCTGACATCAACAATATCCACGATCTCTCTGTAACGCTTGCCACTGAGTTCTTGCTGGGTTCCAATTTTTGTCCTCTTTTTTCGAGTAACGTCCACCCCAAGCAATGACCGTAAGGCAACAAATCGACAGCCGGGACAATAGTGTCTGAGTGTGATAAAAATTTGATCTAATCACTGACGACGCAATATTTTCCAAGGCCAAACAAATTTTATCAGACACCCAGAAAATAGATTCTGCACACCACTGAAAATGACCTAATCTTTTTTTTATCATTTCTCCCCAAACAAGGCATTTTACTGCCACTGTTGCGCAGGGGGTTACATAGGAGAAAGTGATGAGAAAGAGGGGTTAGTTATAGGAAATGTCTGAGGAGGGTAATAAACGGATGAGAATAACGGTGTAATGGGGGTGGGGTGGATGGAGAAAAGAGCTTGAGAGAATGGATGCGAGTTATCGAGATAGGAGATGTCTATTGACCTTCCATTTAAATTCCTAAAGATTGTAACTGTCGGCAAATCAAGTATGTGGAGGGGAATTCCACATGCAGGAAGGGAAAGAAAAGAAGCTGTTAGAGTAGAAATTACGGTTACATTTTATCGGTTTCACTCTAAGAGGGGAAGATTTAGTTGCTAGTCTAGCAGTTCGTGTCTCACACTTTCAGCGGACCTCACATGGAATGACTATATAGAATCCATTGCTAAATCCGCTGCTATGAAAGTCGGTTCTCTGTGTAGGGCCCGGAAGTTTTTTTTCCGTCTAAATCTATCCTGCACATATATAAATCTACCATCCGCCCGTGCATTGAATACTGTTGCCATATCTGGTCGGGTACCCCTGCTATTCTCCTCGGGCTTCTTGATAAGGTTCAGAGGAGGGTCTGTAATGTGATAGATACCGACTTGGCAGACCGCCTGCAGTCTCTCTCCCAACGGCGAGACGTGGCTTCCCTGTGTCTCTTCTATAAATACTTTCACGGCTTCTGCTCCGATGAACATAGATTACTGGTGCCCCCTAAATATGAATTTGCACGAGATACTAGATTAGCAACTAGATCCCACCCTTTTACAGTGAAACCGATAAAATGCAACCGCAACTTCTACTCCAACAGTTTCTTTCCTCGCACTTCCCGACTGTGGAATTCCCTTCCACACGATTGCTTCCCCGACGAATACAATCTCCAGGAGTTTAAATGTAAGGTCAATAGACACCTCCTAACACACTAACCTGCTCCCATTCTTCCTGACATTCCCTATGTCTAACATTCATTCCTCCTGACATTCCCTATGTCTAACCACTCCTTCTCTTTACCTTCCCCTATGTAGCCCCATGCGCAATAGCGGCAGTGGAATGCCTTGCTTGGGGTGAGATGATTAAAAAAAAAGTGTAAATTCACAGTTAGGGAGCACCAGTGAGCTAAGTTCATTAGAGTAGAAGGCGTGAAAATATTTGTAGAAAAGACACAGGGAAGCCACATTACGCCGGTGAGAGAGTGACTGCAGCTGAGCTGCCAAGTTGAGATCTATCACATTACAGATTCTCCGTTGGATTTTGTCAAGAACCCCGAAGTGAATATCAGGGGCAGCTGACCAGATGTGGCAGCAGTATTCAATACACGGGCAGATGGTAGATTTATATATGTGCAGGATGGACTCAAACGGGAAAAACTTCCTGACAGTGCACAGTGAACCGACCTTCTTAGCGGATTTAGCTATGGATTTGATGTCGTCATTCCACTTGAGGTCCGCTGAGAGTGTGAGGCCAAGGAGGCGTAGTGTTTTGCTCTCAGGGAGGCTAGCCTGATTCATGGTAATATAAGGAAAAAATATAAATTGATTAAATTTTTTTAATTAATTACTTATTGTGAAAAGGAAGAAAATAAAACAGTTGTTTCAATTAAATTGCCAGAGTGGGGGAGAAGAGTAAATAATGTGTATCTTATCGTATGGTTATTAATATATCATTTCAAATATATAATGCTTATCACACGTCATATGTTATTTATAACGTCAATAGAGAACCATTAAAAAGCTATTGAATGAACACAGATTTCGAAATTGCGAAGAATTTGAAAGAGAATCAATTACCATGAAGTTGAAATCGTTGGCCAAAATAGAAAGAAGTTTAACAAACGATTACAAGAATGTTTTAAAATGGGATTTTTGAAAACGTACAAATACAATAAGCATGAAGATGGATTGATGAACAATAAAATTCCTTGAAGTATTTGGTGTTGTTAATACAAATAGAAGAAAATACGTAGAATATGAAGAAAACAGGCGAAAGACATGAAAGAAATCAAATTATCACCTTTCAGTAAACATCACAAACAAATAATGTGTTGTTCATAATATATCAGGTTCACTTTTAATTTTGAGTTCAATCTATGGAACCATTTCAGACAAACAAAATGTCGAATAAGTCTAGTACAGAAAGCAAAGTAAGAATCATCTCGATATTGGAATAAAGAGTTTGAAGCGTAGGGAGCCGGTTAATGTTTCTCTGATTAGGCCTTGTGTCAGACTTAACCGAACTCTCTACAGCTTACAAGTTTTATGCAGAATATTCATCAGAAGGTTTTTCTTCATTAGAAGTTTAGTAGTCAGTTGAAATGTGTGGCTTAGTGTAGAAGAGTGGAATAATATAATATACATTTTACATTTTAAAATAGAAATTTATTAAAAGGAGGAATAACATAAGTTGTAGAAGTTAATGTTCAATTAGAAAGATTATTAAGAAATTATGGGTAGAGTTCTTATTCAATGATAAAACTGAGTGAAGGATATAGAAAGTTTGTACACAATATTTGTAGTAGTAATTGTTAAAAGAGATAAGGAGAAAGAGAAAGAGGACAATGTCGGTTGAAGTTGAAAGTTACATTTTTTTATGTATGTCTCTCCTTCGCTGTTTCGATCTCTCTGACTGACGCCGAGGTCATTTATATAGTCCTTTTAAATTTCACACTAGATCGCCAGGTCCTTCCAAGTCTTACAAGTCGCTCCCATTGGTCAAAAATCATTTTAACAACTGCTTGCAAAATCTGGTTTCGTTCGTTATGCATATGGTCAATCCTTTTTCTATTTGGGAAAACCAGGATTTCACACGTCATTGTGAATTTTTATAAAAGTGGAGAAGGAGGTTGGTTTTAATTAATTTCTTATCCGCTACAAGTTCAGCTCGAAAATCTGGGGAGGTTGTTTGTACCACGCCAAATATCTGGAAATTTCCAGCGGATATGTTACGATGGTTCGAATAAAAATGAATAATGACATTATCTATGAATATTTCACGGTTTTCCTCTTATAACTTCCTGATGAATCATAATTTAATGATTGAATAAACTCCCTGCGGAAATTCCCCAATTGCGTCATCAAATATTTTCGGGGCAGAATATTGCAATAACAATTATGTAAAGAAGTAAGTGGGTACAAATAAAAAGATTCAGAAGACAAAATCTTCGATTTTCCTTAAGCAGACGGTTAACGAATAAGGACGAAATCATTTTTCATTTTCTTTTTCTCTGACTTTTTCTTAATATCATGTACATGTATACTTTCTTTTTCTCATTAAAACTTACTGAGCCTCTGGTAGATTTTTATGTTGTGGGACCTTCCCTTTTTCTATGATAATGAACTCAAGTTGAGTATACATCTAGTCTTGCCATAAAGAGATCCGTGATAGTTGTCGGAGAGTAACGAGACTGGTCCGTAAGTTACCGAGAGATACCGAAGTTACCCAGAGAATACCACGTCAGAAGTCAGAATAGCTCTGAGCTCCACTCAGCTAGAATAATATTACCCGGATATACTATTTCCAACACGGCTTCACTTCAAAGACTTGTATATTTATTTCTTACTAATCGTATTCCTGGATTACTAACCTGCGTTCAAGTTTGTATATTACGTTCAATATAACCTATTTTTCTAAGCTTACGGCCATATCACGTTGAATATACCGATTCTCGCCTTATCACCGAAGTTAAGCAACGTCGAGCCTGGTCAGATGGGTGACCGCTTGGGAATACCAGGTGCTATAAGCGTTTAGGATGTGCGTTGTGGTGCAGTGGATATCGGCTCGGAAAGAGAATTCGGTGAGCCGAGTTCGAATTCCAGTTGAATACCCTGCATTCACTTAAGCACTGGTACCCTTGGGAAAGGTATTAATCCGTCCCTTCACTCCAGTTATGGGTTAACTAACAGGGTAGGATTTGGGGACCCTGCCCTTCAAAACAAACCCAATGAATCTTGATACTCGAACAGAAAAAAAGTATTACTAGGCACAAAAATTTATTTAAAAACAACAATAAATTGTTGAAAGAAAAAAAAAAGGTATTACCAGAAATAAAAAAAATTAGTTCGCAATAAATGACCCGCCGAGGTTGATATGCCATAAAAACAAACCAGCCAACCTATTTTTCTCTCTCAAATATCTGTTTTTGTTATTCATTATTTTGTGTGGTTCTTCACCTGGATCCACAACACATCATATTCTGTATTTCCTCATATTTAAAAACAGAATGTTCTATTATTTAACTAGGGAAATAAAAAGACATAAAGCTAACATTGGAACGTTATTAATTAATTATAATATCAACATTTTTAGATAATTGTATAATAAACTCTGGAAAAATGATAGCAGTAAATAAGAACATCAGTTTATTAAGTGCAAGTTTAGACATGTCTGGCTAACCTGAATGAGTCAAAGATAAAAATGGTCTGGAAACTTTACATAAAAGATTTACGTTCACATGACGTTGATATATGTTGTGGATTCCAGTTGAGAAACCACAGAAAATAATAAAAAACAAGAAAATATAATTTATATTGAACAAAAATGTACAAACTGGAATACGAGTTAGTCAGTTCAGGAATACTATTAGTAGAAATCAATATATACAGTCTTGCAGTGAAATAGTATGTCTGGGTAATGAGTCTATATCCAAACAACTCCAACTTACTATGCACCAACTTACTGACCAACTAAGCACCTGTACAATTACACAACTACTACAGTATTTAGTCGGCCTTCTCACTTAAGGCTACATGTGACACAAGGTCATTTTTATGTGGGTCTTCCGTGCCATATATCCCGGCCAAACATATCTGTCTATCATTACTCAGTCGTGATTCTACACTTCGGCGGAGCCACGACTGAGATTGTGCTCTCCGCCCGAAGGCAGAGAGCGCTCTCCGCCCGACGGCTGAGAGCTGACAGTGATAATGGCAGTTTTAATTACACAACTACTACAGTATTTAGTTGGCCTTTCCACTTTAGGCAACATGTGACACAAGGTCATTTTTATGTGGGTCTTCCGGGCCATATATCCCGGCCAAAAATATCTGTCTATCATTACCCAGTCGTGATTCTACCCTTCGGCGGAACCACGACTGGGTTAGTGCTCTCCGCCCAAAAGCAGAGAGCTGACAGTGTCAATGGCAGCTACAACTACGCAACTACTACATTATTTAGCTGTCCCTCCCAGTAAGGGCAACATATGACACATGGTCATTTTATTACTGGGCTTTCCGGGCTATATGGCCCGGCCAAAAAATATCTGTCTATTATTCCCCAGTCGTGCTTCTACTCTTCTGCGGAACCACGACTGGGTTATTGCTCTCTGATCGGAAGCAGAGAGCGCGCTCTACCCGAAGCAGAGTGCTGACAGTGTCATAGTAGCAAAACCAGCAGGTTTGCAACTACTACTGCCATTCTCTGTATAGGCAGGGTTATATGTACACATCAGGCGAGTCTATTCTTATGTGTAAAATGGGGTGATCCCCAACAACATACGAACACCAGAGTTAAGTAATGTCAATCCTGTTCAGTACCTTTGTGGGTGATCGCTTATAATTATCTCCAACCCAATTTTAATTTCATTATAAAGAAAACCGCATTTGGAATCCTACACCACTCATTACACTAACTGGAAAATGACAAACTAATAAACTAAACCCAAATTCTTGAGATCTCGTTAAGACTAAAGATCTAAAAGACCGTACTCCACACAACACCCACAATAATATCCAAACAAAATTCGAAACTACTGCTAAACAACTAAAAAAATCTTAATATTGTCATCCTAATATTTGGTTGATAAATCTAACATTTATGTAATTTTGGATAAATTCGATTACCACAAGAAATTGCAGCAATTCTCAGATGATCGATCAAAATTCACACGACAGAATAGGAACCTCATCGAATCTAAAAAAAAAGTGTTAATAAACTCATAACATCTAACAATGCCGTTTTGAGATCCTTAAAAATCAACAAAATTATTATCAACCTGGATATTTATATCGTAACATTTAAATACACAACCCCCGGATACCCCTGATCAATTCTGTGATCCCAACAAGCACATACTAATTGTCAAAATTCCTGAAAGATATTATCACCCCTTACCCACCTACTAATTATATCATCTAGTCTGCCCACGAATACATTCAAATTCTTAAGTGTACAACTCCAAACAAAGGCACCCTCGCGTCTCTCAACCTTGAATATTTAAAAATTAAATTATCTATTATACAAAATTTAAAACAGCTAACCTCATCATCAAAATAACAATTCACTTGCAGAATCTAATCTACAGCGAGCCATTACTATTTAGGAATTTACATGTCCTCTGAAGAATCGTGTTAATATAATTATTTACGAAATTAGATGGATCATCTAATTTCGTGAATAATTATATGGGTCATACAACTACTAAACTGACTCGAAAACTCACGCTGCATCTCTCTGAACAGATCTCAATTCGATCACATTTAAACATACACAGAGACCTACCAAACACTATCCGTAACATACTTGTTGAATCCACATGCAAAGTAATGACTAAAAATAATGGAGGCTTTATAAAAAACAAAAAAATCCCTATACTAACCAACATGTTTACCGTGTTCGGTACATAACACATACACACTACTTTATTAAAATATATGACACTATTCACATTCTGTTACACGCAAAACTACATCCATCCTCGATGATAGCTAAAAATATGGCCGAAAGTGTTCGGATAAACAAAACATTCAGACAATATTTTATGTAATTTACGTCCTCAAAATAAAAAGAATCATAATTATATAAAAAAAACTTAACCATAATACCTTGTCTGTCATTTTTAGTCAAACCTGAATATATACACAGCCTTTGAGATTTCACTCGCCCGATCGACCCAGTCGATTAAAAATTAATTGTGCGATTAAAGTTTATTGCTTTACTCGCCCGAGGTCGATTAAAAATAAAAGGAAATCTGATTCCATTTACAACCCAAATGTGTGCCATTGAAGATTCACTTAGAATGACCTACAATGACATTACTGAACTCTTGGCTTTTATCGTCCCGGTCAGTGTGAACATTCGTTTAATTAACGCTTCCAGAGTGGAGCCAAAATGTCTCTGTCGCCCAGATATTTAGAAAGACATTTTGAAAAGTATTATCCTATATTTCCTCCCTGATTACGTAAAGTAAAAACGAACATTTGAAAGAAAAAATACGCATATTTCTTTCAAACACGCACCGAAAAACAAATTATGCAAGTAATTTTTTTATTTATAGAAAATCGTTGAGAAAATCAGATTTGTTATTTTTTATCATCTATGAGATGGAGGTTGTAGTCAAACAGAAGAAAGAAACTACGAATTTAGATACCTCCACACAATTGCCAAAAAACAAACAAACAAACAAAAAACCAGCATATCATGATGTTTAAAGGGCTCAGACTTACTAAAAACAAAGTTTTATCATAAAAATGTTTATGCTATTATTAGGAGGAATGATCAAATTTTCTTTTTATTATTTTTAAAAATCCTTTCTAACACGTTTGAAATTTTAATTAAAATTTCATTTTTTTTTGTTTGCCGTCAGCGATTCACGCTATGTTTACATAAGGCAACTGTTAAGAAAATGTAATCGGTCGAGTAAAATGATTTGGGGGCGAATAAATTTTCCTTCGCTATCGACCGCCGGTCGAGTGATTTATTTTTCAAATTTCAAAAGTTGTATATATATATATATATATATATATATATATATATATATATATATAATATGTGTGCGTGTTTGCAGGTTTTTTTTTTCAATATGCTTTGTTCGTTCAGGACGTGGTTGATTGTGGATTTCTACATTTTTATATCCGTTGTGGCCTTTTAGCAGGGTATCTCACTTTGCCAAGCCTCTTATCATCCGTGTACGCAAGCAAATCAGTTATGTGACCCATTTCCTTGTCCCATCTCTTTGGGAAGAAGTGTTCTTTTGCTAGCATTTTCTTTGATACTTCTTATTTGCTTGTTCTGTCTTTGCAATTCTTTCTGAAGAACAACACCAGAAAATATACAAGAGGAAATATCATTTGTATATTAAAATTATTTATATATGTAATTAAATAATCGGATTATTACATCAGTGATGTTCTGTTTTTATTAGAATGAATCGGAAAATTGCTCTAAAATCGCAAGAACATTACCAAATTGTGTCTTTGATTAGTTCTTTTTGTTTAAATTAGAAGGAAAAGAAGCAACGCCATCAGTCGAAAGAGTTGAGACAAAAAAAAAATGGATTACATTGTCGATGAGGATTACAAAACCATTTTTGTTTTATTTAGTTTCGTATACAGCAATCAATTTTAGTTTCGTATACAGCAATCAATTTACCTTTCCTTGTCAACAACAGTTTATTTGTTTATCTATCACCGTCTTTATGGATGACTTGAGTGCATTTTCCATCGGTTTCAGGAACCGGTTTTCGAAAGACAACTAAAAAAGAAAAACAAATAAAAAAATATGATTCAGAATTTTAAACCAAGCAGTCACATTATTTAAGATTGATTAAATGATACGCTTTCTATGGCTTGTTAACCGTTTGTAGGTTATTTAAAGCCAGAAAATATTTTTTAGATTAAGAATTTTTTTAGATAATGAAGATTTAGTGATATAAATTATACTAATTAAACCATTCCTGTTTTTTGTATACAACGTGAAGAAGACAGGTATACCGTCGGGAAATTGTTAAACATAATCTCTAGAAATCACGATCTTCGGAAAGTATTACAAAATATTGAAAGCAATCATTCTGATAATAATAATAATAATAATAATAATAATAATAATAATAATTCAGCGAAAGATCTGCAATGTAATCGGTCCTGACTTGGCATCTCGACTTGAGTCACTTTCTCACCAACGTGACGTGGCTTCCCTGTGTCTTTTCTACAAATATTTTCATGGCAACTGCTCTGATGAGTATTTTACACTGGTGACCCGTCTACTTAAATTTGAACGCGCTACTAGATTGACATTTATGTCCCAAAATAGTTAAATGTAACCGCCACTTATACTCCAAAAGTGTCTTTCTTCGTGCATCCCACTTCTGGGACTCCCTTCCGTTTACTTACTTCCCTGATAGCTATGATCTTCAGAAATCTAAATAAACGTCAACTACCATCTTCTATCTCCTTGACTCCCACTTATTTTTCTTTTTCTCAATACCCCCTGTACCCAGTCTTTTCTCTCACTGTAACCCCCTGCCAACTAGTACTGGTTTTGCCTTGCTTGGGGTGAAATGATTAAAAAAATGAAAAATGATTTCCATGGTCAGCCTGACGTCTAGCTTGCTATCATTTCTATCCAAGGTAGTTCCACATTTATTAATAAAAATGCATGCTGAAAAATCAGTTTTCATCGACACAGAAAAATATTTTATGACATTACAAATTTACATCACTCTAATAATATTATAATAAACATATTGCAAATAGAAACCATCTGCGTTAAAAGAAAAATTCCATTAATAAACAAGATTTATCAAAGAAGAACATAGCGTCATTTATGGAAATTATTTCATTTCTAATAATTATTAAAAGAATAAAATCTATAAATACTGGAAAATCTCTAGAACAATATCAATTTAACATAGATACTTCCACTAAATCTCTAAAAAACAATGTAGTATGAATAAAAAAAAGCCCCAAACTTAATAAAAACGAACGTTTCCCTTCAAAATGTTTATAGTAATATTAAGAGGAAAGATCAAAGTATTTTTAATTATTTTAAAAAAAAAATTAATCCCTTCTAACACGTTAGAAATGTTGGTACATATCTTGTTTCGATTTGAGTTTGCGGGTAACCAAATCTTTACGAGAGTTTACAATGTAAAACGTAATATCGCGTAACTCGGTTTTTTTTTTCCTTTGATAAAAACATTAATTTAGAAATTCTTGCAAAAATTGAATAATTGTTGGATTTTAATGAAAATTTTTGGAATTATTTGTAAATGAATGAAATTAATTTGAAATTATTATTTTTTAAAAATCTTGGTAAAAATATTGTTTTTACATCTATTACCCCACCTCAACGTAAATACATGAAATTCCAAAAAATTAAATTCTGTAGGCAAAAACGTTTTATGAGTTTAACGCAGAACTCATTGCGTAATATTAATCATGTAGTATTTTTTAAAACCATTTTTCCTCTTTTACCGAAAATCTGCCCGAATAGTAAAATAAAAAATGCAATAAAACTGTGACATTATTTAATTAGATAAACTTTTAATTGTTGTAATAAATAATATAAATGTCAGACATTATAGTTTGAATAAAAAAATTCGATTAATTATGAAATTTTAACAGAATTGTTTTCATTTTTGTTTTTTTAATTATAATAATTTATAAAGTTTCAAAAATACTTTATAAAATATTTCCAATTCTTGTAAGCTGGCAGGTTACATAGTGAAAACTATATTTATTAATCGAAAATTGAAGAGTGTAATACAAGTCATTTAGCCATTGTACTTCTCAAACAATTTTCAATTTTTTTTGTGTGTGCATTTGAATTTTGTTTGGTATGATAATTTCTGTCTGTAAATTAAAAGGTCATTTGTTTTAGGGTTACTCCTCTTTACTGGAAAGCATTTGTGCAATTATGGTGTGGTGATACCGACCGAGCAAAAGCGACAGACCGGATGTTTGCTCTATAGCAACCAGAAAGCAAATGAACAAAAATCGTCTCTGCGCAGGTGTATTCGCGCAGATGTTCCAGTTGAAAAATAAAACTTAATCAAATATCAAATTTCCATTTCGCGAGCCTACGCGAATTTTATTTACCAGCCAATGGGAAGCCCGGAATCAAATACGAGTATGAAATTCGAAACGAGCTGCTTTTGATCCAGAAAGCAGATATAAAAAGCGGAGACACAAAGCATCGTCAGACAGACAGACTGACGCAGAGACCAAGGAGAAGAGTGTAATTAATATCCCCTTGACTTAAGTTGAGCGCCTACTACATTCGCCTCCCTTCACCTCGCATCACTTCTTCACTGTCTCAAAAGTACCTACTGACCTCAGGAGCGACTACTTCAAGGACATTTCTCACATACCTCCGCTACACACATTCCTAAACCTTTTATCTCTTTCAGCTCATTATTTGCCATGAATATTCTAACCTCCGTTGGACCTTTATTTCAAGTATTTTTTTAATTGTAAAAACATTAATTGATATGTGTATGTATAAATGTTAATTTCAACTCAATTTGCTTTTCTTGGTTTTATAATCATTTTATGACTTATAGTGGGCTATCTACCACAAGGCCAAATTCCGTTAACCTGCAACAGTATACAATTATCCTTCACTAGAACGGACTCCCACTACGAACGGAAAAAGAATAGATAAGATACCCACTATAATGGTACTTGTGACTGTAATACGCTTATCTTATTTCAATCTGTCAACACATTTCAGTTGCGATGGATATGTTAGAAAAGTCCACCCTGTGTATAAAAATAGTTTTGTTCTAAATTTCATGCTATCAATAAGTAATATTTATGTAAATCAGATTTTTTCAGAATTAAATGTGCGAATTTTTTAAAAATAAGCTGTCACAGATATTTAATTTATTTTTGCAAGAATTTTAAAGCCGAAAATAACCTTTTGTTTACAAATCTGTCAATCGCTCAAAAATGGCCGAAAAATTTGAATTTTTAAAAAAATCTCATAATTTTAGATTTCGATCAATATAATTTCTGTTTCAAATACACCAGAGTATTTTGCTTGCTGGAAATGGTAAATTTAATCATTTAGGTTTCAATTAAAACTAAAATAAAAGTTTCAAGTAAACTTTTTTTAAATTTCAATTTAAAATTTTGATATCGAAAATAAGTGGCAGTACCTAGAACAGGACAGTACAAATAGCATAGATTATGATTTCTTTGCATACTGAAAAAATACATAACTAAAAATTAATAGCAAGTAAAATGAATATCTTGAACAACCGTATTATATACACTGAACATTGACTTCAAAAGAACTATCATGAAAATGGCATCATTAACTACAAAATAATTTTAGATAGAGTTCAGCATATTTTAAAAATGTCTCCAAAAAGCGTTGGCTGATGGTTGGGATGGTGTGATCAGTTTCGGCGGGTGGTTAAGTATATCACGAGTTACCTTTTCGCCCTTAGTTCTTTGTGAGCACCTACTTGATTCCAAAGTTTTTCACACCTATTACGAGAAGTCCATGATATTGGCGTCAGTTCTTTCATTTTTATTTTTCATATCTCTGAACTGATAGTGAAAAGAAAGTTCTAAAGATATAAAGGATGGGTGCAGAGATACGAAATCAAAGACTACTTAAAAAAAGATTTTTTGGTTATTATTGAAACGGTTAAATTTTCATTCTCATGATTAGAAACAACTTCTTTCTGACTAAAAACTGAAAAAAACAAAGAAAATTTGACATCAATATAATTGTCTCTGCAGTCTCTCTCCCACCGGCGAGACGTGGCTTCCCTGTGTCTCTTCTATAAATACTTTCACGGCTTCTGCTCCGATGAACTTAGATCACTGGTGCCCCCTAAATACGAATTTGAACGAGATACTAGATTAGCAACTAGATCCCACCCTTTTACAGTGAAACCGATAAAATGCAGCCGTAACTTCTACTCCAACAGTTTCTTTCCTCGCACTTCCCGACTGTGGAATTCTCTTCCAAACGATTGCTTCCCCGACGGCTACAATCTCCAGGAGTTTAAATGTAAGGTCAATACACACCTCCTAACACACTAACCTGCTCCCATTCTATCAAGCACTCTTCCCATCTGCCCGACCCTCATCCTCGCTATCCTTACTCATCTGTCACCTTTCTCCTGACATTCCCTATGTCTATCCACTCCTTCTCTTTACCTTCCCCTATGTAGCCCCATGCGCAATAGTGGCAGTGGAATGCCTTGCTTGGGGTGAGATGATTAAAAAAAAAAAAAAATTGTAAGTGCAAATTTCTTTTCTTAACTCTCTTTCAAATAAATTAAAAACCTGTTTTAAGAAACACATGAAAAATCAATTGTTAGCATTTATTTTTATTAACCTTTGTTTCATATTTAAAATTATATTTTAAGGTGATATGAAATTTTCAGTTGTTTTCTTTGTAGAAGTAGATCTTCCTTTCAATTGTACTATGGTTGGCACAGCCACTTTTTCACTAAAAAAAACATCGCCCGATAAAAAGGCCCCAAACTCAAAAAAAAGTTAATTTTCAAGAAGAAAACGTGCCTCCACTCATTTCCGATACCTAAATTTAAATTAAAGTTTTAAACATAAACACGTTTTCCTGACGCTTTAATCTGAAATTATGCTGATCGGAATCTAAAATTATTTTGGTTTTAAAAAAAATTCAATTTTTTGGCTATTTTTCATCGATTGTAAACAGAAGTCAATTCTTGGTTTTAAAAAAAAACCTTGCAAAAATAAAATAAACCTCACTGACACATTATTTTATTCAAATTACCGAATTTAACCCTACCTTAAGCTGACTTGAAACAAGAATTACTTGCTTACTGCCTGAAATAGACTATAATAATGTTTCTTAATTACGATATCCTTATTAATGCAGCTGTCATCGCCTTATCAGAGGCGATAATTGACATGATATACAGTAGCCGTTCAAAGAAATGCCAACTATAGAAAACGAACTTTGCTTTATTCTTATTCGTACAAATCATTTTTTTATCTTTAAATACGTTAAAATTAAAAATTTGACACAATGTTTTTAGCAATTATCCAATATTTTATTGAATTTGAGTTTAGCTTTGTAACCTTAAGTTTGAAGATATTTTTTGAAAAATAAAAATTAAAATAATAGAAAACTTTCTTTTAAAAAAATTACAATTTTATAACAGAATGAAAATATATAACTGCAGAGATAACTCAGTAATTTATGAAATGTTATGGCATTTATTAATTTTTATTTTTAATATCTCTTTTTCATATTCTCTTTAGCTACCTCAACAAATTGTGAATTTCACAATTATTTTTTTTTAATTGGGAAATTAAAAATTAAAATATTTATATTGCTTTAAATTTTAAAGAGATGATTTGCAAAACAAATGTTGAAACGACGACATAAGAAAAACTGAAGCGAGATGAAAGAATTGTTCCCTGCCAAAAATGTTTGTATAGGTTTTTTACATGTATGGAAAGCAACCTTTGAAACACGTGACCTTTTAATGATATCATCTACGGCCACCCGTAACAAGAAAATAATAGTCATCAGCATGCAAACAATTAAATTATTTAAAAAAGGCTACATTATCTGTATTAGGCTTTTAGATTTTTTGATTAGCAAATATAGTCGCCACGCATTAATTTCACACAGTCGTGTGGACCATGGAGGAAGACATTTCTTTTACATTTTGAAACTTTATAGCTAACTATAATATCAAATAATGAAAAATAATAAAAGTGAAAACAATTCATGTAAAAATTCATTATTCATGACATTTTGTTTCTATTTAGACTATGATATTATTAATTTTGTTTTGTTTATAAAAGCGATTAAAATTTTATCCATATTAAAAGTGACTAGTTTTAATGCATTTTTGTTTTCACAATTCGGAGCAAATTTTCTCAAAAGAAGCCACTATTGAAGAAAAAAGACATTTGATTAGCATTCCCTAATGACTCTTGAATTTAATTAATATTAGGTTTATGAGTGAACAATGGCGAGTTTTTAGACTTTTCTGGAAATTGATTGATGGAGAGGTAACATATGTAGAAAAATTATTATTACCAAACTTTTCTAAAAATAATTATTTCAAAACTGATTTCAGTCAATCATGAATAAGTTCTAAACATTCATCAAGATTCAACCATTATTTGAATTTTGCAAAACTTTCAAATTAATGTGTTTTTCACAGTCAAAAAAGTGCCTTGCGTAATATTACATTTTGCTGTTATAAAACCATAGACAATTTAGGTCTCGCACTTACGAAAGAAAAACAAGGTTTTCTACCAAAATTTCGAACATGTTAGAAAGAATTAGAAAATTTATAAAAATAATTAAAAAAATATGTTGATCTATCCTGTTAATGATAACATAAACATTTTGCCGAAAAAAATTTGTTTTTATTTAGTTTGGAGCCTTTTTCCTTCATACTATGCTGTTTTTCAGCAATTTTTTGACACTACCTAAAATAAAGTATGTTTTTATTTATTCACAATTTTTGTTAAAAATCTTATTTTTTTAACGTCAGCAGTTGACGTATTAAGTTACGTTAAGTTTTTCTGCGTTTTTTCGGGTAAATAACATCCCACCAGAATTGTAGAATCCATTTTCTTGGCTTCTAAAGTCTTTTGCCCTGGGCATAATGGTAAACTGCATCGGGCAGCAAGGCCTCTGATCAGGAGGTTGTGAGAAGCATGGAACCACCTCTTAATTGCTGTTGTTCCCATGTCCACCCTGAACCGGAGTGGTAGCACCTGTTAGGGTCCCAGCTATGGGCAAATAGATAACCCCCAAACTTGGGTCAAAACACTATGAAAGTATAAAAATACACGTTTATAGAAACATATACATAAAACTGATGTTCGTTGTGGTGCAGTGGATATCAGCTCGGAACGAGAAATCGGGGAGCCGGGTTCAAATTCTAGTTGAATTCCTTGCATTCACTTACGCGCAAATACCCTTGGGAGAGGTATTAATCCGTCTCTTTCTTCCAGTTAGGACAGATTGGGTTCTATAGCCTTGGTCGGCAACCAGTCTATCGCAGAAAGCAATGGCAACCTACTGTGGGATAATCCTCTGCCCAGTCAGTCATGTCTCTTTCAAGACATGATCGCCCAAGCGTGTTTCACGTATGGCACTGAACTGACTGATACATAAAAATAGACCTTTGTAGAAACATATACATTTTTGAATGAAAAATATTGCCAACAATACATTTTTGAAGGAAAAAATATTCTCAACAAAACATTTTTGAATAAAAAACTAGAAGACATTTTCAGTTTTCTAAAATAAAAAAAGAATATAAACAAAAAATTTCATTCAAGTTTGACTAAATCAACCTTCTCACTATAACCAAATACTAAAGAAAAACAAACCTTAAACCCCCACCTTTTTGGCATTAAATAACCCACAGAGGTGTTGATATGCCGTTAAACAAAACTCAAACTCAAACTCTAAACTCTTCCCAAGAATCGAAAACAAAACGTTGCTATCAGTTGATTGAACAGAGAGTAAGAACCTGAATAAACTCGAAAGACACTTCTAAGATTTCTTAATCATTATCCAATAAATTTCAATGGAAACTTTTGCATCAACCGAGTATATATACGTATGTGTGTATGTGCGTATGTGTATATGTGCGTGTATTATATATGTGTGTACGCACGTGCGTGTTGGGGTGTCTATGTGTTTGATGATCAATCCTATTTTATCAATACATTGACGAAAGTAGATGAATACTGCATTTCACTAAAGAAAACAATAAAACAATCTATTGAACCTGTCAAAACCTTTGATCTTTTTCGTAAGATGATCCAACCTTAGAAATATGGCTGAGATCAATAATATCAAACGATTGATAAAACGATTTTTGACTTTGAGGTCAGGTTGACATAACATAACAGTCATAAATGAATGCCGCATAAAATAATTGTGAAAATTAATAGAAGAATAATTGAATTTATTAAAATGGGTTTCATATAATACTAGCAGTGTTTAGCCCGGTGTCACTTGGGTAGTTTAAGGAATAATAAGAATAAAAAACATATGATGAATTTACATAACAATTACTAACACAACATCCACCCTCGTCACTTTTGTAGATATAGATAACAATGTAGAATGTCTCTATCAGATTAGGGTGAGAGGGGAGGGGCAACATATATAGATACAAATAATATAAAGTGGGGTGATCGATTCTATATTATAATCAATACATAAACTGAACCCTGACTTTGTACGGTAATAATAAATATTTTTCTACCCCTAATTTTGTCGTTAGCGTTCTAAAATTTTGATCTACATCTGAGCGCAACTCTCGTCGAGCTAGACTGCAAAATGCAGACGCTAAGTCGAATTTTTTTAAAAATCATATCACCCAGAGCAAGGCGGTAACGCCACTGATTTGCAGGGGGCTACGTAAGAGTGAAAAGGTTGGAAGAGAGAAAGCCGGAGACCACATCCTAAACAGGGAACAAGGGATGAGCCTCTTCACCTGTTCAATAGACGAGGGTGGAGTGTGAACCGGGCGATAGTTTAGTCTATCTACTCCAATTAAATCTATCAAACAAACAAATACTCACACAATGTCATCAATTTTATAGATTAACTTTGCATTATAATTCTATTTTTTTCGTTAATTGTTTTTTTATTTAACATATACGTATTTCCTGCCATAACCCGTACATAATTGACTATTGACGAGGAAATAAGGAAAAGACATATAAGAGACACCATTTTGTTTCAGCGAAAGAAAGAAAGAAAAAAAGAAAGAAAAACATAAAAAAGAATGATATGATAACGCTCTTATTTGTTTAACGTCCGTTTTAGTGAAAAGAAAAAATTAAAATATTTTCATTTGTACCCTCTTACTTCTTGCAGCAACGACTAGCATTCATTTGTATCATTGTTATCGCAATCGGGTTTGTCAAAGACACTGAAACAAAGAACGCCATATTTAGGAGTAGGATGTTCTACAAAAGGGCAATACAAACGAAGAAAGATTTGTACCTATGTTTTATTGATTATGCAAAGACGTTTGACAAAATAAGCCACAAAGTATTGATAAAGATGATCGGCAGCCTTGACATATTTGGAAAGGACATTAGAGTAATCACAAATCTCTACTGGCAGCAAACTGCCTGCATATTGACAGGTAACGAGTTCAGCAGTTATACAAAGTCAGAAAGAGGCGTAAGACAAGGATGTGTCTTTTCACCGGATCTATTCAACTTGTACAGCGAGACTATTTTGAGGACCCTAGATGTTATGCCAGGATTTGTCATCGCAGGCCACAATTTGAACAACATGAAGTACGCAGATGATACAGTGCTGATAGCAGACACGGAAAGGAAACTACAAGACCACCTACAGAAGGTAGCTGAAGAGAGTGACTAAAAAAAAAGAACTACAAATAAACTGCAAGAAAAACGAATGCATTGTCATCAGCAAAAAGAGCAGCCGAAAATGCCAAATACATTCGGGGGATACTAAAATCAAGCAGGTACAAAAATTTAAATACCTGCGAAGTGTTATAACAGAAGAAGGAAAGTGTGACACAGAGATCCGAAGTGGAATTGGCATGGCGAAAGACGCGTTCCAGAATCTGAATAAAGTAATAAGAGATAGGAAACTTTCACTAGAAACAAAGAAGAGAGTACTAGATTGCTATGTGGTGTCAGTTCTTCAATATGGCAGTGAATGCTGGACAATATCATCAAAGATGAAGGAAAAACTGGAAGCAACTGAAATGTGGTTCTACGGAAGCATACTGGATATAAAGTGGGGGATCAATTCCATATTACAATCAATATATAAACTGAACACTCACTTTGTGGTCACAGTAGTTTCTATACATTTATATTCGTAAGATCCAAAAACACAAGGATGCATTTCAGGAGCTGAGAAGAGTATTAAGTAACATGACAATTTCGCTAGAAGCAAAGAAGAGAGTACTGGATTGCCATGTGATGTCAGTTCTTCAATATGGCAGTGAATGCTGGACAATACCATCAAAGATGAAGGAAAAACTTGAAGCAGCTAAAACGTGGTTTTAAAGAAGGATGCTGCGGATATTGTGGACCGAGCATGTGAGCAATGATGAGGTTTTGGAAAGGATGGAAATGAAAAGGAAATTAATACTGACCATCAGGAAGAGACAGCTAAAGTTCATGGAACATGCAATAAGGAAGGAGGGCTTGGAGAACCTGATACTAACAGGTCAGATAGAGAGGAAAAGAGACAGGGAAAAGCATCGGATAACATATTTGAAGAGCCTGAGCAGGTGGATGACATAACGGGGGTTGCGTGATGTTACAGAGCCACCATGAATAGGGAGACGTGGAAGACCATGATCGCCTACGTCCTGACACGACAAGGCACATTGTAGAAGAAGAAGACTTCTTTCATTTATATATTCGTTTACTTTTTCACTTCTCCCCTCTTTCCTCCTTTTTCAGGTGCATTCTTTCTTTCTGCGTTCTTTATTTTTATTAACACTTTAGTCCGGTGTTGCTCGGGTGTAATGAAAGCTTTAAAACTAACCCATGGTCCTGGAGCTCAGACTCTTTGGACGTTGACACGAAAGACAAAAAAGCAATAGTTGTTTCCAGTTAAAGCGAAACCGTAGACTGAAAGAAAAATGAATGGATGTAAATCAATTTCTGATTTCCTGGTATCGATATCAAATATTCTGCACTATTGTAAGAACTGCAACCTTGAAACTTCTGAATATCGTTTCTTATGTCTTTGTCTATGAGTATATCAAATTTGATTAAAATCGCACCACTCCTTCTATAACCCGATTTTTTCGATTATCGATTTTCGATATTTATCGGGTGTACCTCGACACAAAACCTAGCTAAGAACACTCGCAGACGGTTATAGTACAACTGTGTAAATTTTCAAGAAAATCGGTTCAGCCGTTTTGGAGTCTATAGGTAACGGACACACACACACAGACACACACAGAGACAAAGTTCCATTTATAAATAAATTTCTGTCTCTTTTCGTCTCCCTGCCTTTACTTTCTTTTTCTTTTTTTCCCTTTCTTTTTGCTTTTATTTTGCATTCATTTATTTCCTCTGTTTCGCCCGTTTTTTTTTCTTTCATAAATTTATCGCTTTTATCTTCACTTCCATTTCGATCTAAAGTGTTCCTTTTTTTCTATATTTATTCATAGAATCTCATTTTTCATTTAGTGTGCTCAGAGCCACCAGAAATAGGAAGACGTGGAAGGCCATGAGCCCCTACGTCCTGAATGGAAAAGGCACATAGAAGAAGTAGAACAAGATTTAACGTTGTTAAGCACAAATGATGACCTGAATTGCATGCTTATGGTTGGTATTACTATATTTTGTTAAAATGGCAATCTAGCGTGGCAATAAGAAAATTTCCACCTCGAGGAACTCACGGTGATCTTAAGAATCATGATTCATAAATAATTTCAAATACCGTGAAATGTTCTGGTTATATTTGATGGATAAACATGTTTGAGTAGGTGTGCTTTTTTTCGAAACAGTATAATTTTTGTCCAGATTTTCGTCAACCTGGGTTTTCAATGTAATGTACCCTTCGGCAGAATTTCATTAAGCGACTCCAACCCCGCTGTGTAGGGAAAACTACTGTATAACTCGATAATTCTATCTTGATTGCCGTGTAGTCTTTCATGGCTGAGTCGGTCTAAATGGACAGTTTAGATATGTTGTTACGGCCTATTAGTTACGAGCAACATCTTGTGAAAGTACTATGGTGATTAAACAAAGCTTAGGTGTTGCACAAAGCCATCTTGTGTAAATCAGTCTGTTAAGTGTCATACGAGACACACGGTTGGGAGATCATGTCTCGAAAGAGAAATGACTGACTAGACAGAACATTTTCCCGCAGAAGGTTGCCATTAGTTTCTATGGTAGACGAGTAGATAGATAGAACCCAATCTGTCCTGCTATTTAAACCATAACGCTATTTAACCCATAACTGGAGGTCGAAGAGACGGATCTATAGTTTTTCATAAGTATTTCAGCGTAAGTGAATACAACGAATATAATTTGTATAAGAAATTGGCTCTGCTATTTCCCGTTCCAAGCTGATATCCACTGCACCACATCGCACATCACTTGTGTAAGTCAGTCGGTTAAGTGCCATTCGTGATACACTCTATGGGCGATCATGTCTCGAAAGAGACATGACTGACTGGGCAGAAAATTATCCTGCAGGAGATTAAAATTGCTTTCTGTGGTAGACTGGTTGCCAGCCAAGGCTATAGAACCCAATCTGTCCTGTTATTTGACTCATAGTTAGAGGTGGGAGAGATGTATTATATTATTAAGTAGTAATTAGTAGGGGATCAGTTTATTACTTTATAACAATATAAAACTGATGCCCCATTTTATACCCAGTATAAGCCTTAATCATGTTTTTAACTATTCTATTCAGTCAGTTAAGTGCCATACGTGATAAACTCTATGGGCGATCATGTCTCGAAAGAAACATGTCTGACTGGGCAGAAGATTATCCCGCAGTAGGTTGCCATTGCTTTCTGCGGTAGACTGGTTGCCAACCAAGGTTATAGCACCCAATCTGTCCTGTTATTTGACTCATAGGTAAAGGGAAAAGAAATCTATTATATTATTATGTAGTAATTAGTGGGGGATCGGTTTCCTATTGTTATGAAGTAATAAACTGATCCCCCACTTTATGACCAATATAAGCCTTAATCATTATTCCAACTATTATATTCAGTCAGTCAGTTAAGTGCCATACGTGATACACGCTTGGGCGATCATGTCTCGAAAGAGGCATGACTGAATGGGCAGAACATTATTCCGTAGTAGGTTGCCATTGCTTTCTGCGGTAGACTGGTTGCCGACCAAGGCTATAGAACCCAATCTGTCCTATTATTTAACCCATAACTGGAAGGAAGAGACGGATTAATACCTTTCCCAAGTGTATTTGTGCTTAAGTGAATGCAAGGAATTCAACTGGAATTCGAACTCGTCTTTCCGATTTGTCGTTTTGAGCCGATATCCACTGTACCACAAGTACTCTCCTATAAATAAGAATGCTCTTTTGGGAAAGGAAATATTTGCTGCTATTGTGTAATATCTAGCAACAATTACACACACTCATTACTGATTAAGAATGTAATGCTTGGTTGGAATGCCAACACAACGTTTGCGGCTGACGTCTTTAAAAAGAGCGTTAACATTAGAGATACGTCTGCAAATCTTGCAAGAAATTGAGATATCAAAACTGATGGAAAAAGTAGATTTTTAGAAGAATTATATAACATTAATAATGTCTAAAATGTTATCGTATGGGATTCTGTTGAGTCCTAAGTGTTATTCCAAAAAAGTTTTAGTTCATGAAATAGTCGTAAAAATAAGGAAATTAGAAATAGAACGTTTGGAAGATGCTAGAATGTCTGAAAAAATTCCACTAGATTCGAGAGACTTCGAGAAATATGGAAATTACGTGTAATTTACGTAATAAATTTTGGGAATAGAGTAATTAGTTGTTAACATGATTTTCTGACATTATCAACTCCGGCCCGATTCGTGGATCTGTGCATCCAGCCGAAAGAATCTCTAAGAAAAATTTCTGACCAACTAAAACCTGAAAGAGAACCATAGAACTAAATGGGTAAATAGGTATTATTTTTTCTTTCAATGACCATACTGGAAATTATACTTTATAAACACATGTGAGGACTTTCATAACGAATAGCAATTAAACAAACAACTTCGCCAAGTTAACTGGGTAAAGTTACTTGACACATTCCTTCCCCTTCGTATCATTTTCCCGTCACTCTGTTAGTATAAACTCTATGTTTTCTATTTCAATGCAAAAAAAAAGTCTATATTTGTAATATATTTTTATTTTGTGTTATCGTAAATTAAATATTTGTTTGTGATTTAACTCTGAGTTTTGGTCCATCAAATTTTTTCTTTGATTACACTTAACGCGTAACATACATATATTCGCTATATTTTTTTTTAATCATATCACCCCAGCAATGCTAAAACGCCACTGATGCGCAGGGGGCTACGTAAGAGTGAAAAGATTGGAAAAGAGAAAAACCGGAAACCACATCCTAAACAGGAAACAAGGGATGAGCCTCTTCACCTGTTCAATAGACGTGGGTGGAGTGCGAACCGGGCGATAGTTTAGTCTATCTACTCCAATTGAAAAAAAATAAAATAAAATAAAATAAAAGAATGAAAAGATTGGAAAAGAGAAAAACCGGAAACCACATCCTAAACAGGAACAAGGGATGAGCCTCGTCACCCGTTCAGTCGACGTGGGTGGAGTGTTAACCGGGCGATAGTTTAGTCTATCTACTCCAATTAAAAAATAAAATAAAATAAAATAAAGAGTGAAAAGATTGAAAAAGAGAAAAACCGGAAACCACATCCTAAACAGGAAACAAGGGATGAGCCTCTTCACCTGTTAAATAGACGTGGGTGGAGTGTGATTTTAATTTAGCAATATTTTCTTAACAATAATTGTGCATATAATTCTTTTTTTATCCGTTCATATTAAAAGCATTTGTCTTGCAGCAACCAAGTGCATACGATTCCCATGCGCATCAAGATTGGGCAACTTGCCGCGAAGTAATGGTTAACAAGCTCAACTCGGGATCAAATACGACCAAGCTTGATTCGATTCCCACTTGGTGCGCCATAATTGTCACCCTGTGCCAAAGTAAGCAGAAAGTGAGTTCATTTGAAAGGCCTACGAGAGATGCAGGCGGACTACTTATATGTCATAAATTATTTGTTCTATTGAACGGGTATATCTCAATGAAACTCATGAAGCAACCAATAAGAAATCCATTCATACAATGTGGTTTAGGAAACCATCGATGGACATATTTAAACAGAAAGTAATAGATAGATAGATAGATAGATAGATAGATAGATAGATAGATAGATAGATAGATATGAACAAACCGAGATAGATAGATAAATAGATAGCTAGATAGATAGATAGATAGATAGATAGATAGATAGATAGATAGATAGATAGATAGAACAGGCTGAGATAGATAGATAGATAGATAGATAGATAGATAGATACGAACAGGCATAGATAGATAGATAGATAGATAGATAGATAGATAGATACGAACAGGCATAGATAGATAGATAGATAGATAGATAGATACGAACAGGCATAGATAGATAGATAGATAGATAGATAGATAGATAGATAGATAGATAGATAGATACGAACAGGCATAGATAGATAGAGAGATAGATAGATAGATAGATAGATACGAACAGGCATAGATAGATAGATAGATAGATAGATAGATAGATAGATAGATAGATAGATAAAATGTTTTAATTAATGCAAAACTGAAATAACACTGATCACAAGTACATACAAATGAACAGGTAGATAGATAGATAGATAGATAGATAGATAGATAGATAGATAGATAGATAGATAGATAGAAACAGACTGGAATAGACATACGAAGAAGGAACAGACTGATAAAAAAACCATCAGAAGACGAAACGCGTTGACAAAGTATAACTTTACTTTTGTTTCTATTTTTTAATACATTTTCGATAAAATAAGGAACATGAAGAAAAAAAGAGCAGAAAGTAAACCTGCTTACCTTCCGCTATCTTTTGAACCATCACATCTGCAGGATTTCGATATAATTCGACTCCATTTTGCTTTCAAGGGTTTCTTCCCTAACATTTTACGTTATTCTTGTACAATTCATTCGTTCTTGTAGACATTGTGTCGGGAGATATTTTTGACCGTTTCTCATAAATTGTGCATGAGTTTGAAATTTGATGATCGCTTTGGCAATCACAGCGCCATATTGATATTTTGTCTTCAATGTTCACTAATGGATATCGGCGTTGAAACTGAACACGACGAGTCGAGTTCAAATTCTTGATAAGCTTGTCGTATTCACTTTCGCACTAATGTCATCAGGAAAAGAATGAATTCGTCTCTTCTACCCATACCGCACGTCATTTCTAGATACTCTCACTGTGGTACAGTGGATATCGGCTCGGAACGAGAAACCGGGGAGCCGAGTTCGAATTCCAGTTGAATCCATTGTATTCACTTACGCGCAAATACCCTTGAGAAAACTATTAATCCGTCTCTTTCCTCCAGTTATGGGTTAAATAACAGGACAGATTGGGTTCTATAGCCTTGGTCAGCAACCAATCTACCGCAGAAAGCAATGGCAACCTACTGTGGGATAATCTTCTGCCCAGTCAATCATGTCTCTTTCGAGGCATGATCGCCCAAAGCGTGTTTCACGTATGGCATTTTGACTGACTGACTGAATATAATAGTTGGAATAATGATTAAGGCTTATATTGATCATAAAGTGGGGGATCAGTTTATTACTTCATAACAATAGGAAACCGATCCCCCACTAATTACTACATAATAATATAATAGATTTCTTTTCCCTTTAACTATGAGTCAAATAACAGGACAGATTGGGTTCTATAGCCTTGGTCAGCAACCAGTCTACCGCAGAAAGCAATGACAACCTACTGTGGGATAATCTTCTGCCCAGTCAGTCATGTCTCTTTCGAGGCATGATCGCCCTGTTTCACGTATGGCACTTTGACTGACTGACCGACATACAGGCCAGAGCCATATGAGTTTGGTATATTTTGATATAGGATCTCTATTCATATATAGACATGAAGAAGAATTTTACTATATCATCTGCAAGGATGACCAAAAAGAGTATATTGGAGAAATCTCAAGAATTATAAACAAATGATTATATGAACACAAAAAAGACATTTTAAAATACAACACGCAAGACGCATTAGATGTTTCCCGTAAGAAGACTGACCACAATTCTGACATAAAAAATGGTACTCTAATTAAAAAAGAAATTTTTTAAAATTATTTCACCCCATGTAAGGCGATACCACCACTGGTGCGCAGGGAATTACATTTTTTTTAATCGTATCACTCCGAGTGAGGTGGTAACGCCACTGGTGTGCAGGGGGCTACATAAGAGTAAAAAGAATAGATAAGAGGAGAGTAAAGAGAAAGACGAAGCAGTTAAGGATAGTGTGATAACAGTTACAAAGATGGACAGAAAAGAAAAGATATACAGGATGGTGTAGAAAGAACTGGAGTCAGTTGGTTAAGAGATGGGTATTGACATTGCATTTAAATTCTTGAAGGTTGTAGCCGTCAGGAAAGCAAAAATATTGAGGCGAGTTCCACAGGCGGGAAGTACGAGAAAAGAAGCAAGTGGAGGAGAATTGTTGTCTGCATTTGGTTGATCTGTGAATGGGTGGGACCCAGTTGCCAGTCTGGTTGCACGAGTAAACACCTGTGGCAGGGGCACCAGTGACTTAAGTTCTTTGGAGCAGAAGCCATGAAAATTTTTGTAGAACAGACAGAGGGAAACCACATCCCGCTGGTGAGAAAGTGGCTGGAGTCGAGCAGCTAAGTCAGTACCTATCACATTACTGATTCTCTTTTCGAGCCTGTCGAGAACACTGAGATGAATAGCGGGGGCGCCTGACCATATAAGACAGAAGTAAGAATGAGTGTTTAATCAGAGGGAGAGCAAAGAAAAAGACGAACCAGTTACGTGGGGTGTCAGAGAAAGGTCAAGAGAAGGATGGGAATACCAGTATGAAGACAGTTGCGAGGTTAGATTGAGAAAGGAAAAGATCAAGAGGTGGTAATTGATGTTGCATTTCCATTAAGATGAAAATATTTAGAAAGTGAATTAATTGTTCATCCACAGCAAAATGCTGCAGTAAACTATGATTTTATTATAAACATATTACTATGTATAATGCTCTACTAAGTATAAAGCACTCTTGAAAAAGTAAATCACTACAAACTCTCTCCCACCGGCGCGACGTGGCTTCCCTGTGTCTCTTCTATAAATACTTTCACGGCTTCATTTAAAACCATAAAATGGAAAGTATTAAAAAACATGACTTGTAAATCTTTACATAAGCTATGTTTAGAGAAAAATTCGCAAATTATTAAATTTCCAAAATTAAACCAGCTTAATAAACATAACAAAGTAACTTTCATCTGTCAGCATCACCTAATATATACCCTAAAGTAGAGTTAATTTTTTTAATATGATATAACTAGATTTGTCGTTGAAAGACAACAAAAAATCACACATGAATTTTTGTTGTCTTTCAACGACATCACCATCAAGTATATCAGACGGTATGAACGGATCCTACACAAAACTAATAGACAAAACTTGTCTATATTATTCAATGAAACCTGCATTAATGAAAAAATGCTGCCAAAATACACACAATATATATATATATATATATATATATATATATATATATATATATAGTCATCCCCAGACAGATCTGTTTCGCTGTATCACAGCTCAATCAGTACGGTTAGACATCTGAATGCTTTTTACCCAGGATTGAAACCCGACCGAACTGGCGTCAGTCGGCGATTCTACCTCTGAGCTATGGGCGCTCGATAAAAGGAGGAAGACTTTTTAGCGTGTACATTATTATAATACACACGCCCAATAGCTGAGAGTATTCTAATTCATTGCTCAATGAACGATGAGTAGATGCGAGAGTAGCTACTGTTTGTCAAAGTCTACCATTCTTCCAGAGTGCTCAATCAGGGTGTGAGAGCGTAAATAGTCATCCGCAGATAGATTTGTTTCGCTGTATCACAGCTCATCAATATGGTTAGACATCCGATTGCTTTTTACCTAGGATTGAAACCCGACCGATTTGATGTCGGTCGGCGATTCTACCTCTGAGCTATGAAGGGGTCAGACTTTTTAGCGTGTACATTATTATATATACTGGGTGTCCTTCCAATGTACTCACTGCTGACTCTTTACAACAAATGTTTGCAGGTACAAAATTTGTATACAATTTTAAAAACAAGGAATTTATTGACAGTCCCTAAGGCCGTTTTCTCCAACATCTCAACAGCAGAAAATCGTTAGAATCATAAATTAAACGAAAAAAAAAAGCGACGAAAATGAAGAGCTAAAACAAAGTGGAGGGGAACACGTTAAATATAAAAATAAAATAATAATATACATATAAATATCTATACTTATAACGAGGGGAGGAGAAATCGCGTGTAAATAATTAGCGAGGGACAGTTAAAATAAAATATCCCACAACAAATTTAGAGACTTCACAAAGTCCTTCTTCCGCAACGAGAAGGCTTCCGTAAAGATATACAGATTGATTCCAAAATCTTTAAATGATTATTGGAACCATCTAGATGTAAAATTTTGAATCACTCTTTCCTATACGACTTGGCACAGGCTATATTCTCTACTAGGTGTTGTGCAATAGCCGATTCCATATTTATAGAGGGAAGATAACACATGTTATCAATTTTGCCCTTTGTTTTTTTTTGTTTTTGTTTTTTTGTTTTTGCTTTTTTTTTTTGCTCTTCATTTTTCTTCATACTGCTGTCATATCAGGTCGGGTGCTCCTGCTATCCACCTAGGAGTTCTTGACAAAATCCAACGGAGAATATGTAATGTGACAGATCCCGACTTGGCAGTTCGGATACAGTCATATTCTCACTGGCGCAATGTGGCTTCCCTGTGTCGCTTCTACAAATACTTTCACGGCTTCTGCTCCGATGAACTTAGCACACTAGTGCCCCCTATATATAAATTTATTCGAGCCACAAGATTAGCAACTAGGTCCCACACTTTTACTGTGAAACCAATAAATTGTAAACGCAAATTTTATTCCATCAGCTTCTTTTCTCGCACTTCCCGCTTGTGGAATTCCCTTCCGTTTACTTGCTTCCCCGACAGCTACAATCTCCAAGAATTTAAACGCAAAATCAATCGTCATTTCCTATCTCACTAACCTGCATCCTCTCTCACTCGTGCTCCTTTCTCCGTCCACTTCACTCTCATCAGTATTCTCATCCTTCTCTTACGCACTTCCTGACACACCCTATAACCTGTCACTCTTTTTCATAACCTTTCTGCTATGGAACCCTCTGCACAACAGTGGCAGTAAAATGTCTGGCTTGGGGCGATATGATGATAAAAAAGGGATTTTTTTAAAATTTTATATAATTTTTCCCGTGTCATTAAAAAAAAATTATTTTTTTATGATTGAGCGTATAGAGAAATGTACATCCGAAAAATTCCTCGTAAAACAATACAGAAAAATAGCATTTAGCTTATAAACAAAAAGAGTTCGTGACACACGTAAAAAACAATACATTTCGGCCGTTCAATGACAACAAATATGAATATTTAAAACTGCTAACTTCATAAATCCCAGTGACGATATGCCCATGAAATCCAAACTTCAGATCACCAAACCAGTCTAACAATTTCGCTGCCCTCACAAGATAGTGAAACTTGTACTGAATATCATTGCTACCTCGGCTATAAATTCGTCGACTGACAAACGATTTAAGTGATCTTAGTACCATCAGGAAGTACTTGAAAACCTCTGCACAGCTACCTACGCTTGTAAGAAAAATACTCGTAGATAACATTGTCATTCTAAGAATATCTAAATGTAAAAGACGTCTGAAAATAAGTGAAACACTTTAAATAAAACGGCTTCAGCCAAGTCTTTACCTTACCATTTTTATCATCAGAATCTATCTTGCATATTTACAAATTTACCATTTAGAATGATCTATTATTAAACGTCGTACAAATGGCAACAAAGATGAGGACAATAGTCCGAATAATGTAAATACTGTAAATACTACCTCATCTCAGAAATATAGACAAATAAAATGATCTAATATTAAACGTCGTACAAATGGCAACAAAGATGAGAACAATAGTCCGAATAATGTAAATAGTGAAAATACGACCACATCTCAGAAATATAGACAAATAAAATGATCTATTATTGAAAGTCGTACAAATGGCAACAAAGATGAGAACAATAGTCCGAATAATGTAAATACTGTAAATACTACCACATCTCAGAAATATAGACAAATAAAATGATCTATTATTGAACGTCGTACAAATGGCAACAAAGATGAGGACAATAGTCCGAATAATGAAAATAGTGTAAATATTACCTCATTTCAAAAGTATAGACAAATAGAATGATCTATTATTAAACGTCGTACAAATGGCAACAAAGATGAGAACAATAGTCCGAATAATGTAAATACTGTAAATGCTACCTCATCTCAGAAATATAGACAAATAAAATGATCTATTATTGAACGTCGTACAAATGGCAACAAAGATGAGGACAATAGTCCGAATAATGTAAATACTGTAAATATTACCTCATTTCAAAAATATAGACAAATAGAATGATCTAATATTAAACGTCGTACAAATGGCAACAAAGATGAGGACAATAGTCCGAATAATGTAAATACTGTAAATACTACCTCATCTCTGAAATATAGACAAATAGAATGATCTAATATTAAACGTCGGTCAAATGTCAACAAAGATGAGGACAATAGTCCGAATAATGTAAATACTGTAAATACTACCTCATCTCTGAAATATAGACAAATAGAATGATCTAATATTAAAAGTCGTACAAATGGCAACAAAGATGAGGACAATAGTCCGAATAATGTAAATACTCTAAATACTACCTATTCTCAAAAATTTAGAGAAATACAGCGTCTGTTTTAATTCTGGTGCCCCGACCTCATGAATTTAAACGTGCTACTATATTTGAAACTAGGTCCCACCGTTTTATTGTTTAAGTAGCTAAATATAATCACCACTTTTACTCCAATAGTTTCTTTTCTCATACTAAGCACATGTGGAAACCTCTCCCGTTTCCTTGCTTCTCTGATAATGGTAATCTTCAAAAAATTAGATGCAACATCAATCACCCTTTTCCATTTTCTCGTATCCCGTTCACCTTTTTCGCAATCCTTCGTATACCTAATCTTTTTTTTTTTCTCTCTCTTTCACTTTAAATCTTTGTAGCTTCCTACGTCCTAGTGGAATTACCGCCTTGCGTGGGGCGAAATGAATAAAAAAATATATTTTATTTCACATTATTGAAAAAAAAGTATTATATTTTATCATTTCAAAAAAAGAATAATACCCCTAAAAGACGGGATTATTTGCATGCCGATGGACAGTTCTGTTGCGTATCGGGATATGTATTCGCTCTGCTAAAGATTAAAGTAGATTTCTCTTTTGTATTTGTCCAAGATCTGGCATGTTCCCAGGTTCCGACGCAGGATATTGGCGCCGTGCTTCTGCTCTGCGACAGTTCGGAATAAAGAAATATGGTAGGCATAGCCCCGGGTTTTCTAACCATAGAATGCTAAATCCCTCATTGGACCAAAGATATAAATTTGGACAATTTTACTTGCATGACAATACTTGCAGGGACTGGATAGTTTTTGCCATTGGTCCATATGTACGTGGGTGGGTTACACATGTATTTATGCCGTATTTTATCACCGTATCCCCGGTTCTATGCTGTGCGACAACATGTTTTTACCTCCGGGCAGCTCACAGCCTGGCATAACGCGTGCAACCTACTGGGAACTTTTTGGGAAATTCAAGCCTGTGACAACAAAAATCACTTTACAAAAAGAAGAGAAAATCAGAGGATTCAGACGTCAACATAGCAAAGGTCACGGGGACCGAGCAGTTTTGCCTTTAATCACTATGAAGGCATATGAGCTCTCCGCGTAAGACTGGGTATATATAAGTAGATAAAATTAAAGTGTAGTATCTGTGCACGTTATGAAAAGTTTACAGCAAAATTATATATATATATAAATATATATATAATTTGGCTGTAAAATTTTGTACGCACGCAGAAAGAAAGAAAAATACTGGATTTTAAAATTGAATACACACAAGCTAGGGTTAAATAGGGACTTAGGTGTTTTGAATCTTTATAAATATTTCAATAACTAAACCTTTTTAGATACATTTAAAAATATTTTAAAAACTTTTTTAGATACATTTCAAAAAAATATATCTAAAACAAATTTACAAGCATTATTAAAGATAGGTTTACGTTTACAAACATAATTTTTTTTAAAAATCTGTCGCTTTCAACGTCACTTGATGTAAAAACAAAAACTCTCTCCACAAACGCGTCACTTGATGTAAACAAACGAGTCACGTGATGTAAACAAACTCTTCACTGACGCTCTCGCGAAATCTCGCGAAATACGTTACTAATTCAAATTTTAAAATCATTTGTTTCTGATGAATGGCCGAGGGCGGTCTGAAATACAAAATATAATAGTAGAAATAAACAAATACTGTCAAAAAACACTTTTTTAAACTCAAAACGTTTTAATATTCTTTCCTATACATATTAAGACAGTATACGTGGATCATCACTATGCTATATATATATATATATATATATATATATATAAATTAGAGAAAATTTTTAAAATTCAAAGGTGTCGGATGTGCATTTGGACATGGGATTTCTAACAGAGATTCCACGTCACGTCAGCGACATTGTTTTGTTCCAAATGGCGAAGGCCCTGGGGTAAAGTGGGAAGGGGCCAGGTTAACAACGGTCACAAAGTAGAACAGGACAGAGCTGGTAGTGGCGGGGTTACAGGGTGTAGAGACAAGAGATAGACGGGGTATCAAATATCAAATGGTAGAGGCTAGTGAATGTTTACAGGGGTTTGAAACGGTATATTTAGGAGGGATAGGAATAGATTTAAATGTAATATCTTAAAATTTTTAATTAAGTTTATCCATTACAGGAAGTCATGAATTTAAAGTTATTAAAGAAATATATATATATATATATATCGGTTTAAGAAAATGGGCAAGGTGTGCATGGAAAAAATTCTTGAATAGAAATAAGTTGGAGGCCAAATATATGCTCCTTATGCTTACGTTTTAACGATTGAATATAGATTTTCAGTGAAATTTTTCCCCTCTACTTCTTATCCTTTTTTTAAACAATAATTTTCACTTCATTAACCTCAATTTAGCTCTGTTGAGCAGGGTTTAAAACCGGTTAGCTTGTCCGTCTTTCAATTTTATTTGTAAAATATTATCATAATGGGCGGTAGTAATAAATATTTTTGTCTATTCATGGCGATCATGAAGTTTTGTACCACTAATTATATATATATATATATATATATATATATATATATATATATATTCACCTAAAGACAGATCTGTTTCGCAGCTCATCAGTACGGTTAGACATCCGATTGCTTTTAACCCAGGATTGAAACCCGACCGAATTGGCGTCAGTCGGTGATTCTGCCTCTGAGCCATGAGCGCTCTGTAGAAGGCGGCAGACTTTTTAGCGTGTACATTATCATTATACACACGCCCAATAGCTGAGATTGTTCTAATTCATTGCTGAATGAACGATGCGTTGATGCTAGAGTAGCTACTGTTTGTCAATATCTACCAGTCTTCCAGAGTATTCAATCAGGGCGTAAATATATATATATATATTAGTCATCCACATCCAAGCCTTTTTCGCTGTCTCACAGCTCATCAGTGTGGCTAGATTCAACCACTTGCATCTGGCCGGGATCGAAACTCGACCGATTTGGTGTCAGTCGGAGTCGCTATTCCCTAAGCCATAGGCGCATGGAATCAGGGAAGGGAAATTTTAACGTGTTGTATATAAGCAGTGTAGACACACGCCAGTCACCGAAAGAACTCAGTTCATTTCTGAAGAGTCACGCATATATCGCAGAAGTGAATATATATATATATATATATATATATTATGAACTATCCCGTCGATTTCGACGTATGAGCGTCTAACTAAGTTAGACTACCACACAAAGAATTGTTTAAAGAGGGTAAGGCTTGTGTAGCACCATCTACACTTTTTGGAACTGCTGATAACAAACATTCGGTGCAGAAGTCTGCCACAGATCGCATGAACAACAGACCTCAGTTATTTAACCCATAACTGCAGGGAAGTGACAGATTAATACTTTTCCCAAGGGCACCAGTGCGCAAGTGAATGTAGATTGTTCGACTGAAATTGAAACTCGGCTCACCGATTTCCCCCTCCGAGTCGACATCCACTGCACCACAACGCACATGCGTCAATAACGCTTACAGCACCTGGTATTCCAAAGCGGTCACCCATCTAAGTACTGACCAGGCTCAACGTTACTTAACTTCGGTGATCGAGCGAGAACCGGTCTATTCAACGTGATATGACCGTAAATATTGTAGAACATAATATTAATATAATCATATAATTATGCATGATTTTTACTTAAAAGTGTAACAAACGTGTTGTTTCTTGTAATTAAATGAAAGTCATTTTCACAACTAACATCTAACATTGCCTAATGACGAGATAGAAATCTAGAAATCTAGAAATTTCCGTGTCGCAATATATATATATATATATATATATATATATATATATGTGTGTGTGTGTGTGTGTGTGTGTGTGTGTGTGTGTGTATAATGCCTTAAAGTATAAAATTCACAATATATTACAGAAAATGTAAGAAAGCAAACACTGTGATCACTAATCAAAATAACTCCCTCAAATCTAAAATAGCGATGACCAATATAGTGTATGAATTACAATGCCCAGTACAAGACTGTGTTTCTTGTCACAAATCAATTAACTATATTAGACACACCACTACCTCTTCGAGTATACGCCTTTCATGTCACTTATCAAGCCAAATTTCCATAAAAATATTCATTAATCCATAATTTATTAAAACCCTTAAGAAAACTTCTAATCGAAAGCACAAGATTTTTATAAATCACACAAACAAAAAGGCATTATTATATCAAATATTTTTCTCCTACCATCAAAAGCGTGTAAATGTATTTGTTTAAAACTCACTTTTGAACTATCTTTTCATTTCAGATACTTCTAGAAAAAAATTACTCAACACTGTCAAAGGAGAGAATGTAGAGTAATGAATAGCGATTCGGATCGAATAATCCCAGTCGACTTCATTCGTTTTAATTATGCGCTGATACCATCGGGAAAGATATGAACCCATTTCAGGATCCTACAACCTTTAGTGATAACAGATCTAGAACAGTCCTGAATTCAACACCTGAGGAGGGTTGTTTGGAGAATTTGTGGCACGCAGTGAACCTGAAGTATGTACGGCTATGCACAACCTTCACCATCATAATTAAATCAGAAACTGCGGCCTGTTTGGCTGTTGATTTTAAGAACTGAGATACTGAACCCTTCTAAGTCGAAAATAAAAGTCCTTCAAGTATCCATTAATAAAGTCCTTCTGGGGACGAAACGCGTCAGCTAATAATAGTTTTAATCTTGTCTTTCTATGAATATATATAGTCTTTTGTATTAAAATATGTGAATAATAATATGAGAAAGTGAAAAAGTTTAATTGCGACGAGATTAGTTTTCTGGACTTCACCGGACTGTTGGTACAACTCACACATGTGAACGACACAGGAATTGTAGAATTTTTTATATATCTACCCGAATCCATTTAAAGACTCTTTTCTTTTTCTTTCTATCACTTTTGTTATTAGATATCACACACTGTGATAATAGAAGAACTGCCATGAATGGTGGAATATTTTTCTATGGGTGACCTTGTGATCAAGGAATGTTCTAAACATTTACGTTGTAGTGAATTATTTTCTCCTTTAACCAAAGAAGTATTTTCGATGTGAAAATTGAGAACAATCTCGTTACGATGAGCAACCAACGCATTAGATGCACACACACACACACACACACACACATATATATATATATATATATATATATATATATTGTTGTTATTATTATTTTTTAATTTTAAAATCCTTCCTAATGCGTTCGAAATATTAAAATTTCATTTTTTGTTTTCCGTCAGCGATTAACGCTATGTTTACGTAAGGCGACTATTAAAAAAATGGAGTCAGTCGAGTAAAATGATTTGGGGGCGAGTAAATTTTCCTCGCTCTCGAACACCGAGAAATCTCAAAGGCTGTATGTAAGCGGACGTGAGTCAGGATACAGAAGATAGGTAAATATTAACCCTTTATTTTATTCTCGCAGGACATATTGTCATAACTCGATTTCTAGCAGTTATAATATAAAGCCTTGCTTAGACACGAGGTGTAACATCTGTAAGAAATACGCTGATGACTGACGCCAATGTTGTTTTTTGAGACTAAATGGAGTTCTTTCTTCAAGTCTCCTAACTGGTCCATTTTGTCACCATTTTTTAGTATCTTTGAAAATAAGCAGAAAATGTAAGTCCATCATCTGGATTGTATGGAAATTTAGCAAGCACGTCGGAAATTGAAAATTTTGGAGAATTTGAAGAATTTTCTGTTTTCCTTCAGAATTATTTCCACCAGATTTTCTTGCTGTTTCTGAATTTCTAACAAATGCTAATGTTGCTGTTTCTGTTGTTCATGAATTGAAACCACAGAAGCTAATATTCATCCATCATTAAAGAATATGTTTTTTTTCTGCACACAAATAAAAAGAATTATTAACGCAGTTCAACTAGTAACCTGTGCGTTGAAGTAACAATCCATTTCATAAAATTCATATATATATATATATATATATCAAAAATCCATTTCATAATGAAGTTAATCCGTTTCAGACAAATTTCGGATATATATATATGATTAATATATATATATATATATAGATAGATAGCTGACTGCAATTATATATATATATATATATATATATATATATCCATTTCATAATGAAGTTAATCCGTTTGAGACAAATTTCGGTTATATATATATGATTAATATATATATATATATGTATATATATATATATATATATATATATATATATATCTGACTGCAATTATATATATATATATATATATATATATATAATAAAGGTGTTTGTATTAAACGATAAAGACAACTTAATCTTGCAGATTTTCTTTTGTATTTTCTCATATTTTCTAATTTTATTTCCAAATTATATTTATGCAAATATTGTTCATGTCTTAACCAAGTACTTTCGAACGTCATCGTTTATCATCAGGGTCAAATTTTACGGTTTTACAATTTTAAACGTCAACAACAAAAATATAAGAAAATACAAAAGAAAATCTGCAAGACTAAGTTGTCTCTATCGTTTAATACAACGTGTTTAAAAGAAAGGACGCTGCCAAAATACACGTACTTTATATATATATATATATATATATATATATATATATATATATATTGGAAAAAGTAAAAAATCATGTATCATCTGTGTCCGATCGCACATGATTTTTTTTATATGAGGAGGAGGCGAAATCTATGCCAAAAATTATGGGTTCACACTCTACATGAAGTCGAAGAATGTGCGTTGTGGCGCAGTGGATATCGGCTCGGAACGAGAAGTCGGGGAGCCGAGTTCGAATTCCAGCTGAATTTATTGCATTCACTTACCCGTTATTGCCCTCAAGAAAGATATTAATCTATCACTTCTCCCTCCAGCTATAGGGTAAATAGCAGGACAGATTAAATTCTATAGCCATGGTTGGCAACCAGTCTACCTCAAAAAGTAATGGCAACCTGCTGCGGAAAAATATTCTGCCCAGTTAATCATGTCTCTTTCGAGATATGATTGCCCAAAACGTGTATCATGCATAGCACTTAACTGACTAATATATGGTATTCTTACAATCACCCAAATTATGCTTCAACTTTAAATAACTCATAAAGTTAAAAAAATCTATCCCAGCTATATTTCCTTGACCTTTCATGAACCAGTTATAACCTGTTTGATCGCTGAAAAACGCTTTGGTTGAAAAAATTCTTTAATGCAAACCATATTCAAGAGTTTGTCGAAGACATTTTACATTAAAACCGGCTGGATTTTACTCAAAAGATACCGAAGAGTTACCTGACAAGCAGCGACGAGTCATTGCTAAGAATGGTGAATATATAAGTACTAGCAGTATAGCCCGGCGTTGCTCGGGTGTAATGAAAGCTTTAAAACTAATCCATGGTCCTGGAGCTCAGATTCTTTGGACGTTGGCACGAAAGGCTAAAAAGCAATGGTTGTTTCCAGTTAAAGCAAACCGTAGAATGAAAGAAAATGAATGGATGTAAGTCAAATTTTGATTTCCTGGTATCGATATCAAATAAGTTTTTTTCGTCGTAAATTGAATTTTGAAGGCTAAATAAGTCTTCTGAGTAAATGGTATCATGGCTGAGACTAAGAACTACAATTATACCAACTTAGAGCCAAACTCAAAGCAAAAACTAAAATAAAAGAGCTGAAAAACAATAGAGACATACAGGCAGATAAACAGACACACACACAAATATCTTGCCTTTTATATATATATATATATATATATATATATATATATATATATATATATATATATATTATCGATTTTCTGCACTATTGTAAGAACTGCAACCTTGAAACTTCTGAATATCGTTTCTGATGTCTCTGTCTATGAGTGTATCACATTTGATTAAAATAGGACCACTCCTTCTATAACCCGATTCTTTTGATTATCGATTTTCGATAATTATCGGGGGTACCTCGCCACAAAACCTAGCTAAGAACACTCGCAGACGTTTATAGTACAACTGTGTAAATTTTCAAGAAAATTCGTTCAGCCGTTTCGGAATCTATAGGTAACGGACACACACACACACACACACACACACATACACATACACAAAGTTCCATTTATAAATAAGTTTTAGGAAATCAGACGCAGAAGAAAAAAATGAGTGGATGACCGAAGAGATCCTCCACATGATGCAAAGGAGACAAAAAATAACGCCAAGACACGGAGCAGAGTACAAAAAACTTCACAGGGAGATAAGGAACAAATGCAGACAAGCCAAAGAGGAATGGCTCAACAACAAATGTGCAGAAGTAGAGAGACTGAGCAGGAACAACAAAGCAGAGATGCACAAAGAGATAAGAGAACTGACAGGACAAAAAACCTGTTCCTCAACAGGATGCATAAAATCCAAGGAAGGGACAATCATATTAGAGAAAGAGGAAATACTCCAGCGATGGGAAGAATACATAAAGGATCTCTTTTGCGACAAAAGAGAACAACCGAAAATACACAAGGAGATGGATGGACCGGAAATACTAAAATCCGAAGTGGAAGCTGCAATGGCCAAAATGAACAGAAACAAAGCACCTGGTCCAGATGGCATAGTAATAGAGCTGCTGACAGCCTTAGAAGAATATGGCATAGAAAAGATTACCGACATAATAAACGAAATTTACAGCAGCGGAATAATACCAGAAGACCTATGCAAGTCGATATTTATAGCGCTGCCGAAGAAACCTGGAGCAAACGAGTGCAAACTACACAGAACTATCAGCTTAATGAGTCACATTACAAAACTGATTGTCAGAATCCTGATGAATAGACCGAGAAGCAGAATCAGGCCAGAGATAGGGCAGGAACAGTGCGGGTTCGTCAAGGACACTGGAACAAGGAACGCCATATTCATGATTAGGATGCTCTCTGAAAGGGCATTACAAATGAAGAAAGACTTGTACCTATGCTTCATTGATTACGCGAAAGCATTCGACAAAATACGACACAAAGAATTGATGGAAATGCTAGGCAACCTCGACATTTTCGGCAAAGACATAAGAATAATCAAGAATCTCTACTGGCAGCAAACGGCCTGCATACGGACAGGTAACGACCTCAGTAGATACACAAAGATAGAAAAAGGCGTAAGACAAGGATGTGTCTTTTCACCGGATTTGTTCAACCTATACAGCGAGAATATTTTGAGGAACCTAGATGACACACCAGGATTTGTTATTGGAGGCTACAACCTGAATAACATAAGATACGCGGACGATACAGTACTGATTGCGGACACGAAAAGGAAACTACAAGATCTCATACAGAAAGTAGCAGTGGAGAGTGACAAGAAGGGACTACAAATAAACTTTAAGAAAACTGAGTGCATGGTCATTAGCAAAAGATACAACCCAAAATGCCAAATACAGGTGGGGGATAACAGAATCAAACAAGTCTAAGAATTTAAGTACCTAGGAAGTGTTCTAACAGGAGATGGAAAGTGCGACACGGAGATCCGAAGGCGAATTGGCATGGCAAAGGACGCGTTCCAGAAGATGAGCAAAATACTAACACACAGGAAAATCTCAATAGAAACGAAGAAAAGAGTGCTAGACTGCTACGTGATGTCAGTTCTTCAATACGGCTGTGAATGCTGGACAATATCATCGAAAATGAGGACAAAACTGGAAGCGGCCGAAATGTGGTTCTACAGAAGGATGCTACGGATATCGTGGACTGAGCATACAAGCAACGACGAAGTGTTAGAAAGAATGGCAACAAAAAGAAAATTGATGCTGAGCATCAGGAAGAGACAACTGAAGTTCCTGGGACATGCAATGAGGAAGGAGAGCCTGGAGAACCTGATACTGACTGGACAGATAGAAGGAAGGAGAGACAGAGGAAGGCAGCGGATAACATATTTGCAGGGTCTGATCAGGTAGATGATGGAACGGGGGTTGCCAGGAGCAACAGGAGCAAACATACTAAGAGCCACAAGGGATAGGGAGACGTGGAGATCCATGATCGCCTACGTCCTGAAGGGACAAGGCACTTAGAAGAAGAAGATATATAATGTAATTATCCTTTTCTTTTGAACAATTTGGTAAACGAAATTATTTACTATTCGATCTAATAGTTTGAATTATTTTCAAGTAGCAGTTATAGAGTCGTCTTCCATATTTCGCTTTTTTAGAACATATTGTAGGAGGCTCCGTAACGCTTGGTTAATTGGCCTTGTGTCAAACACATCCGTTGTCCCCACAATTTAAATATCAGAAGGTTGAAATGTGAAAGGATAAAATATTTCATGTGTATATTAAATCTTTATTTGCAGAATGACAAAAGTGTAAGAAGGAAAATATAAGTGAAATACGTTAACTGAAAGAAAAATGTTCATCCAAAGAACATGCATGCTGTTTTGAAGTTGAAATTGCTCGTAGTAGTATTGTATGTGTTTGAAATGTCCGCAAAAGTTTGGAGTTCATTTGTTTTGTAGTAAAGTCTTTGTTCCTTCCTCTTTTTAGTAGGTCGCGACAGGCTGAGAGAAAGTGAAGAAAAAACAAATAAAGGAGTGGTCCTTAACACGTGTGTCCATTTGATTGTGTGCTGTCCACTTTAGCGTCGTGGTGTGAAAAATGAAAAAGAGGGGCGTTGAAAGTGAGAAAATCGGACGAAGAGGTAGAATGGATGCGTGACATGACCAGGTTGGCGTGAAGTGAAAAAGATGAAAAGAAAGTTGGCCGCAAATGCGAGTCATTTTGAGGTGTCCTCCTTACATCGTGGCGAGGTGTCAGCTAAGCGCTTCCTCTGACTGACTTGACTGACTGCTGTGACCGGTTAGGGGACCTCCTTAAATATTGAATCCAGTCACGTGGGGTGGCTCCGGCGAGGATTTTTTTTCTTTAGCTGTGGAAAAACTGTTTCTCTGGCGTATTTTGAATTTTACGATTTGATGACCAATCAGGGTCCAGAATATGCTTTTCACACTGTCCTTTTGAAAAAAGAGAGCTTTTTGCCATTTTAATCATTTTTTGCATGTGTGCAAATTTATTTTTTGTGTGTTTTACTTGTTTGATGGATTATATTGGACTTGTATTCTAAATTTCGATGGTGTATTGATGGGTAAGGTCTCCAATCCCATTAAAAAGTTTTATAAAACATAGAATAATGAAGCTAGCATCAAAATGATTTCAATTTATTTCTCTTCAAAATCATTATGTTTGATTGATAAGTACAATCGCTAACCTTCCATAATAAGTCTTTCATAAGATTAAATAATAAAACTGTTATCAAAATAAAATATGCGTATTTCATTTGAAAATTACGAGGCTTGATTGATAAGATAGGTCTCCAACCTTCTAGATCAAATTTCAGACAAGATTTAATAATGAAACTTTTATCAAAATGTAGATAGAAAATTGGACGAAGAGGTAGAATGGATGTGTGACGTGACCAGGTTGGCGTGGAGTGAAAAAGATGAAAAGATAGTTGGCCGCAAAGGCGAGTCAGTTTGAGGTTTTCTCCTTACATCGTGGCGAGGTGCTAGCTAACCGCTTCCCTTCTGACGGACTGCCTTGACCGGTTAGAGGCTATCCTTAAATATTGAATCCAGTCACGTGGGGTGGCTCCGGCGAGGAATTTTTTCTTTAGCTGTGAAAAAAACATTTCTCTGACGTATTTTGAATTTTACGATTTGATGACCAATCAGGGTCCAGAATATGCTTTTCACACTGTCCTTTTGAAAAAAGAGAGCTTTTTGCCATTTTAATCATTTTTTGCATGTGTGCAAATTTATTTTTTGTGTGTTTTACTTGTTTGATGGATTATATTGGACTTGTATTCTAAATTTCGATGGTGTATTGATGGGTAAGGTCTCCAATCCCATTAAAAAGTTTTATAAAACATAGAATAATGAAGCTAGCATCAAAATGATTTCAATTTATTTCTCTTCAAAATCATTATGTTTGATTGATAAGTACAATCGCTAACCTTCCATAATAAGTCTTTCATAAGATTAAATAATAAAACTGTTATCAAAATAAAATATGCGTATTTCATTTGAAAATTACGAGGCTTGATTGATAAGATAGGTCTCCAACCTTCTAGATCAAATTTCAGACAAGATTTAATAATGAAACTTTTATCAAAATGTAGATAGAAAATTGGACGAAGAGGTAGAATGGATGTGTGACGTGACCAGGTTGGCGTGGAGTGAAAAAGATGAAAAGATAGTTGGCCGCAAAGGCGAGTCAGTTTGAGGTTTTCTCCTTACATCGTGGCGAGGTGCTAGCTAACCGCTTCCCTTCTGACGGACTGCCTTGACCGGTTAGAGGCTATCCTTAAATATTGAATCCAGTCACGTGGGGTGGCTCCGGCGAGGAATTTTTTCTTTAGCTGTGAAAAAAACATTTCTCTGACGTATTTTGAATTTTACGATTTGATGACCATTCAGGATTCAGAATATGATTTTTCACACTGACTTGTAAATAAGCCGTTTGAATCCCTTTTTGCGGGTGTATAATTTATTTTGTGTTTTAGATGTTTTATGAATTATATAAATGTATCCCATAATATCAATCAGTATTTTAGGTAACATAATCTCGAGCGGCATTCTTCATAACCTTTCGTGTAATCATTTTAAAATTAACACATTTGATAGATATTATCTGCTAAAATGTATATCCATAGCAGGTGCAATTCTGCAAATATATATTTTTGCTTACCTTTAAGAAAATGAGAAGATGACACATCTAACATTATTTCTTAAAAAATACTACTGTCAGGTATAATCCTAACAATACGAAGTTGTCATTTTAACATACAAAAATAACCTTTAATATATGTTGCAATAATCGAATGAAAAATATGTTAATCTAAAAAAACTGTTACATGACAGATGGAATATTTTAAAGAGACTTCTTACCACAAATATACTTTGCTTGCTTTGTCATTGAATACGATTCTGAACAAAATACTACAGAGTGTGGCAAAATTGTTGCGGGGTTCTCCGTTTCCCTGAAAATGGACTCGTTTAGAGTATAGTTATACTACAGCTATAAAAGCGAGACAGCAGAATTTCGCGTTTTCTTGCGGTAATTCATTTGACACTATCAATCTCTACCTCCGTAAAGAGGACGCTTTTTTCCAAAATGTGTCCTTCGCCCGGGAAAGAAAGACATGAACAAAAGGTGTCTCTGTACCTTTAGCCTGCGACTGTGCGCAACAAAGAAAGAATTACCTTAGGGACATGGGAGGGATAGAGGATTTGCTGTTGTTCAGCACACGTCTGCAGAACTGCCAGTAGTCTTTGGAGCCGAACTTTCAGGCTGCTGCATGCTGCTTCATTATCTCAGGACGCTCAATAACTGTGCACAACTAGAGAATGTCAAGCAGGAGATAAACAGCCTGATGAATATCAATATTCTGGAAATATGTGAAACCAGATGGCCAAACAATGGGGACTTCAACAGCGACAACCATAGGATAATACACGCAGGAGGACAAATAACGAAAAAGAAGTCGGCTTCATACTAGAGAAAGAAATGAAGAACTGCGTTTTGGGATACTGCCAGTTCTCTGAAAGAGTTTTCCTGGTCAAACTGAAAAGAAGACCGCTCAACATAGCAACTGTAGTTGTCTATGCACCAACAACGCAAAGCACTGAGGAAGAAATAGAATCTTTTTACTCCACTCTAGACAATGTCAAGGCTCAATGAAATCAGGATCATCATTGGAGATTTGAATGCCAAAGTAGGCAGAGAGAAGGAAGGTAGGACAACTGGCAACTTTGGATTAGGAATCCGCAACGAACGGGGAGAAAAATGGGTTCAATGGTGCACAGCAAATGACCAGGTAATAACTAACACCGGGTTTCAAGAACACCCACGACGTCTATGGACATGAAGACGCCCAGGAGGCGACACGAAAAAACAGATAGGCTACATAACCATAAACAGGAGATTCAGAAACGCAGTGGTTCAAAGCAAAACCTATCCAGGCGCCGACTTTGGATGCGACTACGTCCCAGTCATCTGCAAACTAAAGGTGAAACTCCGGAGAGTGAAGAAGCCTAGTGCAGCACCAAAACTGATATACAAAATACTCGTGAATGAGCTCAACCTACAGAAAGAATACACTAACAGCGTAAAAATCAAATACGAAGAACAAATTGGAAAAGGACACTCGAAATGGGACTCGCTAAAGAAAGCAATAGTGACATCAGCAAACAACATTGCCCCAAAGGAAATTAGGCGCAGAAGAAAAAAAACAAGTGGATGACTGAAGAGATTTTGAACATGATGCAAAGGAGGCATAAAATGATACGAAGACATGGAATGGAGTACAGGGAACTACATAAGAAGAAAATGAAGACAGGCTAAAGAGGAATGGCTCAATGAAAAATGTGTAGAAGTAGAGAGACTGAGCAGGAATAATAAAGCAGATATGCATAAAGAAATAAAAAACTGACAGGTCAAAAAACCTGCTCTTCAACAGGATGTATAAAATCCAAGGATGGAACTATCATATTGGAGAAAGAGAGAATACTACAACAATGGGAAGAATATATAAAAGATCTTTTCCGCGACAAGAGAGAGGAAACGATAATACGCAAAGATGAGGACGGACAGGAAATATTAAAGTGTGACGTGGAATCTGCTGTAGCCAAACTGAATAGAAACAAAGCAGCTGGACAAGATGGCATAGTCATAGAGATGCTGATAGCTCTGGAAGAATTTGGTATAGAGAGAATTTATAATAGTGGTGTAATACTAGATGACCCCAGCAAGTCGATCTTCATACCACTACCTAAGAAGCCAGGAGCAAACGAGTGCGGACTCCACAGAACCAACATTTTAATGAGCCATATAACAAATCTGATCGTCCGAATCCTGATGAACAGAGCGAGAAACAGAATCAGGCCAGAGATAGGACGAGAACAGTGCGGTTTCGTCAAAGACACTGGAACGAGGAACGCCATATTTATGATTAGGATGCTCACTGAAAGGCAATACTAATGAAGAAGGACTTATACCTGTGTTTTATTGATTATGCGAAGACGTTTGACAAAATACGCCACAAAGAATTGATAGAGATGCTCGGCAGCCTTGACATTTGGGAAAAGCTTAAAAGTAATCAAGAATCTTTACTGGCAGCAAACCGCTAGTATACGGACAGGTAATGAATTCAGCAGATATACAAAAATAGAAAGGGGCGTAAGACAACGATGTGTCTTTTCACCGGATCTGTTTAACTTATACAGCGAGAATATTTTGAGGAACATAGAAGTTATGCCTAGATTTGTTATCAGAGGCCACAATTTAAACAACATAAGGGACACAGATGATACAGTGTTGATAGCAGACACAGAAAAGAAACTACAAGACCTCCTACAGAAGGTAGCTGAAGAGAGTGATAAGAAAGGACTACAAATAAACTGCAAGGAAACCGAATGCATGGTCATCAGTAAAAAGGGCAGCTCAATATGCCAACTACAGGTCGGAGATGATATAGTGCGATAGCAGACACGGAAAGGAAACTGCAAGACCTCCTACAGAAGGTAGCTGAAGAGAGTGATAAGAAAGAACTACAAATAAACTGCAAGGAAACCGAATGCATGGTCATCAGTAAAAAGGGCAGCTCAATATGCCAACTACAGGTCGGAGATGATATAGTGCGATAGCAGACACGGAAAGGAAACTGCAAGACCTCCTACAGAAGGTAGCTGAAGAGAGTGATAAGAAAGAACTACAAATAAACTGCAAGAAAACCGAATGCATGGTCATCAGTAAAAAGGGCAGCTCAATATGCCAACTACAGGTCGGAGATGATATAGTGCGATAGCAGACACGGAAAGGAAACTGCAAGACCTCCTACAGAAGGTAGCTGAAGAGAGTGACAAGAAAGGATTACAAATAAACTGCAAGAAAACCGAATGCATGGTCATCAGCAAAAAGGGCAGCCCAATATGCAAAATACAGGTCGGGGACATTAGAATCAAGCAGGTACAAAAATTTTTAATAGCTGGGAAGTGTTATAACAGAAGACGGAAAGTGCGACACAGAGATCCGAAGGCGAATGGGCATGGCGAAGGAAGCATTCCAGTAGTTGCGTAAAGTATTAAAAAACAGGACAATTTCGCTAGAAGCAATAAAGAGAGACGTGGAAAGCCATGATTGCATACGTTCTAAAGGGACAGGGCACATAGAAGAAGATCTGGCTCTGAGAATCCACGTTAAAAAGGTCTTGTACCACGTTTTGCTTTAGTGAGAAGGTAAATAGATACCGAATGCCGCGTTTTCAAGCCGTAATTCCATTGACACTGTCAATCTCACTACCTCCGGGTGGAGAATATTTACCCAGCCGTGGCTTAGCTGATGGGTAAAGTCACGACTGGGCAAAATTAGATATTTTTGGCTGGGCTATACGGCCCGGAGAAACCACGTTAAGAATGCCTTGTGCCACATTTTACCCTAGTGTGCGGGGGAGTAAATAAATACTGAATACAGCATTTTCACAGAGAGTTGACCGGAAAATACGTCCAGAGAGATTAGCAGTCAGTACACAATCGTTCATAGTAACTCTGTGTTCCATTCATCGAGAAAATTATTACGCAGTACCCGTCAACTTCCGACGCGGACATACACAATATACTATGGCTTCACTTCCAGAGACTTGTACATATACTTTTTGCTTATCCGCATTCCTGGACTACTAATCTTCATTCAAGTTTGTATCCTTACGTTAAAACACTTACTTTCTATCTCAATTGCTGGTCGTTGTTCATTTATTTGTGTGGGCCTCATTTCAGGATCTACAACAAAAAAGTAATACACGTATTAATGTTTGTTAAGCAAAAATAAATGATTTGCATTGTTCATACTGTTGTCCACATCTTTATTATCATGTTCACGACATTTTGGCCGTTGTAATCTCCAACCTTCTTCAACTGACTAAACGTTTGAACTGAACCCTTTATTTTCGATCCAAGGGGTAGAATTTTCTCGTTCCTGAACCCCAAGATAAACAGGGGATGAGAAGTTACCGGGAGGCAGGGTAATCATAGCTTGTATCTGATCAATGAGTTTGGTCTCCTCGATAGAAATCGGATCCATTTCCCCGGGAAGAAGATGTGAACCTGGGCTTTTAAGTGGCTATCTACTCAGGCGGATAGCTACCTGAATAGAATCTTAGTTAGAAGGGCTGACATAGATCTACTAGATTGTTCCACATTCCACTGGTTAGGCTATTCGGAGCACAGACTCGTCTGTACCCAGGTGGGGTTAGGCGAATCACTGGCTACTGGAATCTGTTCTTAGTGGATAGACGGAACTTTCAGGAGCAACTAATATAGCGAAGCGAGAACTAGTGAGGAAATAGAGGGTGGGAAAGGCTTAAGTATAGGATTAGGTCATTCACCACTGAGTATAGCAAGCGGCTCGCACTAGATAAGGCTAACAAAGGGAAAGATCTTGAGGCTATTTTATTCCAGGCTGAGGCTGGGGGAGGTCTACTAGAGATAGCCCTAGCTAGGCAGGCCCTGGAGCGTTTGGCTAGTAAGCGCTACATGGGTCAGGTAGTTAGATGTAAGTAAGCAAGATGTCTTCTGAAACTGTGAACCTTGCTGCAGAATTGTGCAAGGAAAAAATCCGTCGAAGTGGCGATCGTTACATTCAAAAGGTCGATAACCCGGAGAGGCGTACTTTGAGATAAACATTTGTGAGGCGTTTTGGTGGCATTTCGAGAGCTGGTTTACCAAGGAGCCTAGTCTCCGTGACAACAAGTTTCTCAAATATCTGGCTAACTTACCTCGGGTTTTACCGACAGAAGCGGCGAGCGGCGAGGGTTAGATTACGGAGAGCGTGGTCTACGCGACATTGAAGAAGTTTGGCACGGTTTTAACTGTCGTGTTCAAAATCTGGTTCAGGCAGAATGTTTTGCCCTATGAATTTTGCTTGATACTCTCGCACATTTTTGTCCCAGTTTTGACTGTCGTGTTCAAAATCTGGTTCCGGCAGGATGTTTTGCCCTATGAATTTTGCTTGATACTCTCGCACATTTTTATCCCACTTTTGACTGTCGTGTTCAAAATATGGTTCCAGCAGGGGTTTATTCCCAACCGGATCCCCAGAGGGGTGGTCACGCTGTAGAAAACAAGAAAGGATGTTGAACTGTTAAACACAGTGTTAAAGATTATGGCCAAGATCCTGATGAAGCGTTTGCAGTCAGATGCCGAGATTGTTTAGGGACCCGAGCAGACTTGTGCTGTGAGAGGCCGAAGAATTCAAAGAAACCTTCATTTAATTCGTACGATTCTAGATAGTGTAAAAGACAACGAACATGTCTCGCTGATCAGTTTAGATCAGTCCATGGCATTTGATAGGGTCGACTATCGCTACTTGTTTGCTGTGCTGCAAGCCGCCTGATTTAAACATTACTTCTAGTGCGCTGTGTTACAAGTGAACAGAAAGTCGGGTGCTTTTGCATTTTGTCTCCATCAGTTTTTCAGGGTTTTCCGCTGTCGTCACTACTTTACGCCTTGGCGTTGGAGTCTTTCCTGCGCCGGCTGAGAGACAGACTCTAAGTGTAATCGCTGTCCCTGGTGGGTCTCGATCCAGAGTTTCCGTGTACGTCGATGACGTATCTATTTTCGTGCTGTACTGCAGTGACACTGAGGTGGTTTTGAAGGCGCTTGAACGGTACAAAATGGTCAAAGGCTTGCGGTTGGAAGAGAGTCGATCTTTCGAGGCTCTTAGCTTGAACAGAACAGTCTTGTTCGCATTCCTGGAGTGTGGTTTGGATTCGAGATCCAGTTGAAGAAAATCTCGTCAGAAGTGCAAAGATCAGCGTGGCGGTTAAGACTTGGTGCCGAAGAAGATCGTCCGTGAAGAGCAGGGCGGAGGCTTGCACTGTTTACGTCTTTCCTCTTGTTCTTTACCGCTTAGCTGTACTATCTCTCTGTAAGGGACGAAAGGTGATCGAGCGGTTGCTTTCTTCTCTCTTGTGAAGATAAAGCTAGCATTACGTCGACAGAGATGTCTCCGCCGATCGTTCGTACCATTTGAGAATGTCGAGGCTGGCTAACTTACGCCGCGCAATGATGGGAGACTCCATTTTGGAGGGGGTTGTGAAGATCTCTCTCTCTCTCTCTCTCTCTCTCTCTCTCTCTCTCTTACTATCATCCTCTAATCTCGGGAGCTGAGCGCCGTCGTAGGCGCCGAGATCAATCGAATTTCCTTTTCAAGTGTCGATCGGCCTTGAGGGTCATTCCTCCGTCGAGTGACCTTCTATCGTGGATTAGTAGTGGGGACGCGAAGGATCCACTAAGTGACCGGCTCAGCTTGTCTGACGACGACCTTCACTTCTTTTGGTCTTGGGCACCAGTGGCGAATTCTCGCAGCAACCATGATTTTTCGCTTACCTGGTGATTAACTTGGAATGTCTCTTTATGGCAAGGCCTTCATATGAAGATTAGTGGCTTTGCCAGAGTTTGAACCTCTGTTTAGAGGAAACAACTTCGCACGCTTCTATATATTCTCCAGATTCGCCCCCCTATGAAACAATGTCAGGTAGTTATCGGTTCTTATCGTTCTCGAAAAGCTCGTGCTCGTTTACGGTGCATACCCATTTAACAATGTGTCGTACCCGTATTTTGGCGTGAAACGGATGTTGTTTCTATTGCTGCTGCGCACGGCCCGAATGGTGATTTAGACGACGGGAATTTAGTTTTTCAGGGTTAGCGTTATTTTCATCGGGGTCTAATCCGGTTTTTTGAACATCAGGTCAAAAAGAAGATTAAACCTGATAGAAAGCGATTAGTTTCGACAGACTTCAGCGAAACGTGGGTGCGTGAGGCGAGCTTGATTTACGTGAGCGGGGCTAGTTTTAATTTTCTCCTTTATGTATACCTGTCGCATCAGGATGGTTTCCTGGGGAACTCTCTCTTTGTTAAGATAGTCCCTATTCGTGTATGAAGTTAATGTGAGTAAATGTTGTTTTCGGCCTGTTCCCGTCTCCTTATCTGGTTATGGTCTAGGTCGAGATTCCCAACCTCCCCAATTTGTTGACTCGCTCGAATGGGTCAAAAATCTTAATTTCCCCCATAGGTGTATTTATTTTTATTCGTTCCTTTTTATTTAGCAAAAGTTCCTCTTGATTTCGTGTAAAGACAGACTACAGCGGCCTATTTTACTGCTTTTTGAGGGTTTGACGGGTCCAACTAACTTATCTTTATTTTGTGTATTCGTTTTAGTTTCCTTTTTTGGGTTCATCACCTCCCCACTCATTATGTATCATTTTCAGATGTTTAGATATTTACTTTTTATATCATGGGGTGTTTGTTTTCTTAGGCTCCCTGATAGTGTGTGTTATTGTGAAATAAGTTAGTTTAAGTGATGATGGATAGTTTCTTTTAATGAATGGGCAAATTGTAATAAGCGACCGGGTCGTGAATCAGATTAGCTAGATATAAGATAGTTAATGATGACCAGCCTTAGCATTTTCCCTCCCCAACTTTCGGTTATGTGCCAAAATTTTATTTTCATACAATAAATCACGCTTCCTCTGAGAGTTACTCATCACAACAATGGCGTCGGCGATAGTATGTCTGACCGCGCTCGATGATCCAGAGCATGTTGAGACGTGGATGCGATGCTTTGCAGCACTGGCTAGGATGAATAAAACTGAGAGACAGACAAAACGGAGGAGAACAAAATGAGGTTACGGATATGTTCCTCGCAACAGCAGGATTTCAAGTAGTGAAAAAGTTTCGACGATGGCATACACAAAAAAAACTTAGAGGATCTAGCTTTCGAAGACACCGTCAAAAAAAGTATATTAGATCAAAGAAAAAGTTAGTCATTGCTAAAAGAACAAAGTTTCTTGAGACAAGACAACAAGCGATCGATTCCATCATATGATTTTTTAGCAATGAATGAAATAAAAAGCTAAGCATTGAGAATTCGAAAAACTTGGTAGTGGCGAAATAACCGCAGAAGATGATCTGATCCACTTACGCATGATAGAAGCCATGCCTGACTCGTCATTTAATCATAAGATATTGGAAAGGATACAAGGTGTTAATTTGAACTTAGAAACCAGTATGAAGTTCGTGCAGCAGCTAAAATTTATAAATCAGTTCAACCAGCAACAGGACAAGAGAAAGACCGTATAGCAGAAAGAAATATGAAAATTAATGCAAATACTGCAGCGAACAGCGTGTAAGAAAGATCAATTCACAGCTTTTGGTAAAACTTGCCTAATCTGCAAAAGAAAAAGAACACTTTCAGAAGGTGTTTAAATAAAAAAAAAACTTTTGAAGATATTAAAGACACAAGCATTGCTACAAAAAAAGGCTGAAATATTCGCAGTAAATACACTGACGAAAACTAGAGAAAATGTAAAAATAAATTAGAAATATTTTCAGATGCAGGTAAATACCCGCAATGATGTTGTCATAGTGCCCTATCTAAAGGAATGGACTCTTCCTCCTTAAATTAATACTAATCTGAGTGACTTCCGGGTTGACAGGCTAGACACAGCTGGGACGTAGTCGTATGGCAGTCTAGAGACAGTCAAGACGCAGCGTACCCATACCGTTCGGACTTACAATTCTACTTGCTGATTACTGATCCTCGTACTTGTATATAAGTTTTGTTATTCTAATACGCTGTTGCAACCTACCTTCTTGTTTCCTGTTTCTTTCTTCCTGGCCCCCAAAGGCCACAACAACTTAGGGACGAAGATTTCACCACAGCTAATGTTATGCTAACTCCAATTAATTTTTGGCACAACATAGGAAGGCCTAGATTAAAAACGTTTACCTTACAATTAAAACATTTTGATGGAACCACAATTAAAACACTGAGAACGTTTGGGGGAACATTCGAAACAAAGAATCGTTCCGAAATTATGCCCATAACAATGGTAGCATGGACGAAAACCCGCGGATATGGAGGAATACACGTGTTAAGAGTCGATACATCAAAACTGATTAATTCGATTGAAACGGAAGAATAAAAATAAGATTACTAAAGAAATATAAAGCGAACATTCTGTTGAAGGAGAATCATTATCCAAGATATATCGAATGAAGAAAACTGTCGATATATATTTTATCTGCAGTAGTAGCAAAATTAAAAAGAATGTTTCATTAGGGCATTTTGGAAAAGGTCACTCATGGAATAGCAATTGGGCTTAACTAATAGTTGTCATTAAAAAGGCCGATGAAGACATTAGAGTATGCCGTGATTACATAATTGGGGTTAACCATCAGATATGTTCGGATTCATTTTCACTACCAAGTATAGAAACCGCGAGTCATGATTTATCAAACACTAGCATCATAGCCTGGCGTTGCCCGTGCAACTCAGAACATTTTAGTAGTAGAAGAAGATGCCAATGAGAGGAGTAGATGGAAATCATTTATTGAAAGTTGGAAAGGAGAGCTGAGGCTGTTAGTAACCAAAAAAAAAAAAAATCAAATCTATTTTCTTTTGTTTTGCGTAAACAGGATTGGATGTTTTGTGTGACATTGTAAACAACACTGCGTTTGCTTTTGTTTCAAAATTACGGGGTAAAATATTTACATATTTTGCTGACTAAATGAATTTAACATAAAAATAAAAATTATTTATTTTGTTTTACTGAAATGAGAAATATAAAAACTATCACGCATTCAGTTCAGAAATTTTCGAAGAATATTTAAAAGTGATGACATTTAATTTTAGAGGAAAAAGTGCAGTTTTTACATATTTTGTTTTTGTTTTAAAAACACTTTTAAATTAAATATGAAGGCTCATTTTTTTAATAAAAAATATTTTCGTCACGTTTTACACTTGTGACTGAAATTCTGTGACTTAATTTGGCAACCATCTTAGATCTTAGATGTTTTACAAATCAAATGTAAACAATCGGCACCATTGGCCAAAAAGTGCGTAAGGGAAAATTGCTGAAATTAAACTCAAAAAGTATGTGTCTGTAGATATTTGTCCCTAGAAAGTTTGAATGGCGTAACTTAAAAAATATAGGCGTGCATAGGGAACAGTCACTCAGGCTCACAGATTTCCCTTTATATATATATATATATATATATATATATATATATATATATATATATATATCAAGCATTTTGCCAAGTTTGTCTTAAAATCATCATATAAACAAATTAATATAAATTACCAATTTAAGGAGATCACTACAATTATGATGCAGAATACGCGCTGTGGTGCAGTGGATATCGGCTCGGAACGAAAAATCGGGGAGCCGAGTTCGAATTCCAGTTGAATTCCTTGCAATCACTTATGCACAAATACCCTTGGGAAAGGTATTGATTCCACTCTTCCTTCCAGTTATGAGTTAAATAAAAGAACACATTGGGTGAAATGAAAGTACACATTGGCAACAAGTCTACCGCAGAAAGTGATGGCAACCTACTGTAGGATAATCTTCTGCCCTGTCAGTTATGTCTCTTTCGAGACATGATTGCCCAAGGCGTGTATCCCGTATGGCACTTAACTGACTGACTGACTACATTGTTGGGTTTATTAAGATGGACTCGCCTGCCGAGTGAAATTAAATCGGCCAGTTATATTTTTCAGTAAGCTAAAGCATAAAACCCAACAAGTCCTACTGAGATTTAACCAGGCATGCATGACGAAAAACAAATACGAGATAGACTGTGAAAAACATATCCTATCTAGGATATCAAATATTTAGAGAAAGGTTAACAAAAAAAAATGCGGAAGTAGCGAAGCCCACGAACAAGAAAGAATTGGAATCTTTCTTAGGATTAATTAATTTCTAGAGCAGATATCATCCTAGATATAACAAACTCATTGAACCATTTGTGGAAATGTGTGAAAAAACGTAGAATTCAAATAATATTTTTAAAGCATTAAAAAAGGGCTCTGATAAATAAACCGGTAATAAAAATCTTCGACCCGAGAAAAGAAGTTACTTTAACGACTGACGCAAGTTAACAAAACATAGGGGCTATTGTATCACAAAAGGGTCACCCAATTATGCTTCTTTCCAGAGAATTGTCGTTGGCAAAATGTAATTGTTCTAATATATAAAAAAGAAGTATTGGCCATTGTCTGGAGAGCACAGAATATTTTTGTTGGGTAAAATGTTCCTCTAAAAATCAGCCCTTAAAATACTTATTCAGTTTGCGAAAGGATTTACGAATAGTAACGTCATCAATTATTTTAAACGTTTGATTTTGACTTTACGTACGCTAAAATAAGCACCATTGCATTTTCAAGAGTAAGATTTCAGAATGAAAATGGCTAGAAACATGAAAATTCGGATGATAGAGTTGTACAATTGATAGGCTAAAACGGGAGCATCACACTCAGCATAGAAACCCAACAAAACCTGGTCAGTCAGTTAAGTGTCATACATAATACACACTTGGGCGATCATGTCTTTTCGAGACATGACTGACTGGGCAGAAGATTATCACGCAGTAGGTTGCCAATACTTTCTGCGGTAGACTGGTCGCAGACCAAGGCTATAAAACCCAATCTGACCTGTTATTTGACTCATAGCTAGAGCGGGAAGAAATGTATTATATTATTAAGTAGTAATTAGTGGAAGATCAGTTTATTACTTAATAACAATAGAAAGCCGACCCCCCACTTTATGCCCTATTGAAGCCTTAATCCTGTTTTGAAGTATTATATACAGACAGTCAGTTTAGTGCCATACGTGATACACACTTGGGCGATCATGTCTCTTTCGAGACATGACTGACTGGGCAGGACATTATCACGCAGTAAGATGCCATTAATTTCTGCGGCAGACTGGTTACCAGCCAAGGCTATAAAACTAAATCTGTCCCGTTATTTGACTCATAGCTAAAGTTGGCAGAGATGTATTATATTTTATTATATTTTATTAAGTAATATTTAGTGGGGAATCAGTTTATTACGTCATAAAAATATAAATACCAGCCCCCCCTCCACACTTTATGTCCAGTAGAAGCTTTAATCTTTTTTTCAACTATTGTATTCAGTCAGTCAGTTAAGTGCCATACATGATACACACTTGGGCGCTAATGTCTCTTTTGAGACATGACTGACCGGGCAGAAGATTATCACGCAGTAGGTTGCCATTACTTTCTGCGGTAGACTGGTCGCCAGCCAAGGATATAGAACCCAATCTGTCCTGTTATTTAACCCATAACTGGAAGGATGAGAGGAATTAATACCTTTCTCAAGGGTATCTGTGCGTAAGTGAATGCAATAAATTAGAACTCAGCTCACCGATTTCTCGTTACGAGTCGATATCTACTGCATCACAACGCATATCCCAACAAGACCCGATACTAAGCAAAAATACGGAAGGGCACATACAGAATTTGTAGGGTAACTGCAGTATTGCAGAAAGACCTTTCTTTCATATTATAGTTGGTTAATTATCACAAATCCTGTTGTTTTTTATATGACAATACTTATAGATTTTCTTAAACTATCATTTATTTTTTTAACAGATATTAAATAAAAAAGTTCTTTTTTTTTTATAATCATATCGCCCAAGCAAAACATTTTACTGCCACTGGTGCCTAGACGGGGTTACATAGGAGGAAAGTTATGAGAAACAGTGACAGGTTATAGGGGGTGTCAGGAAGTGGGTAAGAGAAGGATGAGAATACTTATGAAAGTGGATTGGACGGAGAAAGGAGCATGCGAGAGAGGATGCAGGTTACAGAGATAGGAGATTATTGACTTCACATTTAAATTCTTGGAGATTGTAGCTGTCGGGGAAGGAGATAAACGGAAGGGAATTCCACAGGCGTGAAGTGCGAGAAAAGAAGCTGATGGAGTCGAATTTGCGTTTACAATTTATTGGTTTCACAGTAAAAGGGTTGGACCTAGTAGCTAATCTTGTTACTAATCTTGTTACTCGAGTAAATTTATATATAGGGTGCCCCAGTGTGCTAATTTCATCGGAGCAGAAGCCGTGAAAGCTTTACTTTTTTCTGCACCCTGTGTTTCTTTTTTAAGTATCCTTTTTGCAGAGGGAAAAAATGTAATGTTGACTGAACATTAAATTCGTAAAACCTACAATGAGGTTTAGTGCTGTGTTTTATTGCTAACTAATTTTCCCCTCATACATTAATAGCAGCATTCTTTCTGTTTTTCGCAGACAAAACTTCGCTAAACTATCGTTATTATCATGGAAATTGTTTCAGATGCTGTTACTGAATGTGACACAAGTTCGAAGTTTAAAGTGGGTTTCATGTCAATACCATGCAAAAATTGCCAAGGACCTCTCAGCCCTTCGCCTTTTGGAGATGTTAGGGCGCCGCTCCTATTTGACTTCAAATGGACTGTTCCCATTGCTATATATAGCAATGGTGGATTCTCTACAAGAGAGTCGTACAGAGTCTCTAGACTGACGACTCTACGGGTAGAGGGCGCTCTCTGCTTCCGAGCAGAGAGCAATAACCCAGTTGTGGTTCCGCCGAAGGGTAGAACCACGACTGGGAAAAAATAGACAGATATTTTTTGGCCCGGCTATATGGCCGGGAATACCCACTATAAAATGACCATGTGTCACATCCAGCCTTGCGTGGGAAGGCTAGTAAATACAGTCGTACAGAGTCACTAGACTGACGACTCTACGACACTGTCAGCTCTCTGCCTTCGGGTAGAGGGCGCTCTCTGCTTCCGAGCAGAGAGCATTAACCCAGTCGTGGTTCCGCCGAAGGGTAGAAGCACGACTGGGAAAAAATAGACAGACATTTTTTGTCCGGGCCATATAGCCCGAAAATCCCAGATATAAACTGACCATGTGTCATATGTTGCCCTTACTGGGAGGGACGACTAAATAATGAGTCGTAGAGAGTCACTTGAGAGTCTCTAATGAGTTACTGAAGAGTCAGTGCGAGTCAGTGAAGAGTTAGTCACACTTCCGGTGGCGTACTGGAAGTAATCACGTATACACACGTCTTACGACGGATTGGACTCTTGTATCTTTCTATTGTAAATAGTACTAATCACTTCTGTACATACTAACCGTCTTTCCGCGGAATACAACTTATATTCTGATTCTGTTGTTGAGTTATTCATTTACACTTGGCGACATAACAGGAGACCCCTCAGGCGCCGGACTATAAACTCAATCCTCTCCAGAAGGATAAGTACTGCCTGGAGAGGAAGGTTAACTTGATATTTTTTTTTTAAATATCCCGTATAGAAATTGTTCAGCAGATCTCTATTCTTTAGTTCCCCCAGTTAAGATTTACAGCTGAAATCTACCATGTTACGTCTACAGGGTCGAACCAATCACATTCCCTTCTTATTCCAATAGTAAGGAGGAATGTTTCCTAAACATTTTTCCCAAGAACCACTACTTTGTGGAATATACTCCGAAGTTAATGCTTCCTTAAACATTAGGTTTAACCTCTTCAAATCCGAGTTAATCTGTCTATACGTTATATCTTTTCCACTTCCAACTTCCGCTCCTCAAGTCCATACTAGTCACCTCATTCAATTACCCTCTATATTGAATGGCTCCTGAACCTTGTATTATGTTGTTATTTAGGAAGAAAGAGTCCAGACCGATACGTGTGTGCAAACATGGATCTCCACACAACAAACGTAACCATTGAACGAATTATGCTACTGTGATCATGTGACTATAAAGATTTGGTTTTCGGTATAAATTATTAAAAAAAATTTTGTAATGCCACTCAGACAGAAGTGTGAATGTTCAGTGTTGGGCATCAGCATGAACCCTAACCTAGTCACACTCTCTGCGTTCGAGCGGAGAGGAACCCAACCAGGGAAATTAGACTAGGTACACAATCCTGCTATGTGCAGGGTCTACTGGAAATTTTTGCCCGGGTTTTAGGACTCGGATTCCCCTCTATAAAATTTCTTTGTGCCACATTCCACCTCAGTAGGGAGGCAGATAAATGCCGTTTTGTGTTGTGCATCGATTGAGGTTTGACTTGCTTTTTGAACAATTCCTGGCCAGTTTTGGGGTCTCTAAAAAAGGACTTTCTTGGATTCGCATTAAGTTCATTCATTTTCTTTTGTTCATTTTATTTAATATTTGTTTAAGTTTCATTTGTGCTTTTCTTTTGGCGAACTTTATTCTTCATTTATTTCTTAGCTTTTAGTCTTTAAGCAAATATAATTTTGGGGGCAAACTCTATTTTTTCTTTCGCCCGAAAGATATAGTGATTCTATCCCTGGTGTCCATGGGGGTCAAGCTCCAAAGAGGAATTAAAATAACTGGCTTTTTCATGTGGGATGTACTGCTACCCACATAGAAAGACTGCCTGGAAATGGATTGCAAAGAGCTGTGACAAATGATTTAACATTGAAAACAGAATATGAAGGGTGAAAAAAAGACCAATATTGTAGCATTATACGAGGTCCCTCATCACTTCGCTGGGGAGCATCTGGCTTCGTTTGTTAGTAAGAACGGTCAAATACTGGCTGCTTCCTTCGACAACCTGAACGATGGATGCACTTTGGACATTAGGACAGATCTAAGTTTAACTAGAAGATAGAAGGCCAGCCACCGCCATCCCCATTTTTGCCCTTGTGCCACATATATGTTCTCTGTTGTACATTAAATATTGCTTTGTGTTGTGCGTCATTCCGGTGTTGTGCGTCATTGAGGAGATTGTTTTCTGAGTGAATTATTCGACAGAATTATACCGAGAGCATTATTGTGTATTATTTGATGGTTTCGTTCAGTACGTTGCCTCTACCCAAAGTTACCGAAATATTATAACCGGGTAATAGCGAGTAACCAAAAGTTGCATTCAGAATAATGTTACGTCAACTAATGTTATAAAATGCATGAACTTTCGCATTAAAATATCTTCTCGTATGCAGTTTCATTAAACTCCAGATATAAACAAATTTTAGATCAAACTTTATAACGTGTCTAGAGCGTAAAAAGTAATGTCAGTGAGAGTTCTACAATGACGAAGAGAAACTTTAAAGTGCTTCCTTAAAAAAAAAAATGCACACAACATACACAGTAACACTTGGAGATGAGTAAAAATTCCGACAAAAAAGCCTTGCGATGTTCGACGTATATCATTTTTTAAAAAAAACTGTAACGGGAATTAATACAAGAAGAGCACGGCAAGCCCTTCTGTCATGGGATTTTTATCCATTACATATGAGAAATATTGTCTTTTTAAACTAAACAAAAAATCATTTAAATAGGATCACGAAAGTTAGTTATGATGCTGAAAATAAAATCTCTTCTCATATTTTTGAAAAACAACATTTCCACGGTGTGAAAATTATCGAAAACATCTACAAATAAGAAAATGGTTATTTTATCTTAGTGTAGAAATGTTCGATTTCATAGATAATTTCCGTTGTTTGTGCTGAGTAATGAATATTCGATACGAAATACAAGTAATGCCTTCGTGCGTTTGACTGCTTGCTAAATAAAAGCTGGTTTACGCTTATCAGCAGTCGCTTACGGCCATATCACGTTGAATACATCGGTTCTCGTCCGATCACCGAAGTTAAGAAACATCGAGCCTGGTCAGTACTTAGATGGGTGACCGCTTGGGAATACCGGGTGCTGTAAGCCTCTCTTTTCATATTTATTTTGTTTCTTTTTTTATTTCACCATTTCTTACTTTGTGTTTCCTCGTCGTTCCATAAAATTCCCGACTGTCCAAGAAAATTAAACGTATATTGTTGAGGTTCTAAATATGTTGTTGTTTTCGTTTTAGCGGCATATCTACTTTTATTGTTTATTTTATGCGAGAATCTGAATATTTTGTGCATAATTGTATTTACTTGTTTATTTTTTTTTTTTTTAGATAATAACGGCTTTAGTGATACAAGTTTTATTAATTAACCCATATCTTGGAGAAAAAAAAGGGGATTCACATTATTCTCAAATGTATTTGCCTGTAATTGAATATAGCAAAACCAACTGGAAATGGAACGCGGCTCTCCGATTAAAAATTCCGATTACACCGACCGCAAGTTTAGGCTTACAAAATATGCTATTCCTAAGTGGTCACCCATCTATATACAAACCAGACGACGTTGCTTAACTTCGGTGATCGTATGAGAACTGCTGTTTAAACGTGATGAAGCCGTAAGCTGATTAAAACACCCGCACATCCAAGCTTCCAGCTCCTGATATTCCTAAGTGGTCACCCATCTAGGCACTGACCAGACTCGATGTTGCTTAACTTCGAGGATCGTACGGAAACTGGTGTTTCAAGGTGATGTGACGGTAAGTCTTTGGTTGCTAATGTCTACGTCAAAAATTCATTTACTGTCACGTATTAGGTTTTTTTAATCTCCTGCTTGGCCTAATTTATAAAGAAAAATAAATCCCATGTTTGTGTTTATAAGAAACATTATAGCATATTTAGGGTTCCATACTATGCTTCATTATCTGCTCATGATCATGAAACGGATCCTCCTCGTATGCCGATGGAATAGTGTATGCCCTGGGTTCAGTATGATCCATATCAAACAAACAATTATAACTAAAAATACTATCTGAGTGGGTAATGCAAATGCGAAAAGGCTTACGGCCATATCACGTTGAATACACCGGTTGAGCCTGGTCAGTAGTTAGACGGGTGACCGCTTGGGAATACCAGGTGCTGTAAGCGTTTAGTGACGGATGTGAGTTGTGGTGCAGTGGATATCGGCTCGGAAAGAGAAATCAGTGAGCCGAGTTCGAATTCCAGTTGAATACCCTGCATTCACTTAAGCAATGGTACCCTTGGAAAAGGTATTAATCCGTCCATTCCCTCCAGTCATGGGTTAAATAACAGGGTAGGACTTGGGGACCCTGCCCTTAAAAACAAATCTTAATGAATCTTGATACTCGAAAAAGAAAAAGGATTACTAGATACAAAAACTTATATAAAAATCAACATTACAATTGTTGAAATAAAAAAGTTGTTACCAGCAATATAAAAATAACCAACCAACCAAATGCGAAATGACGTTTTTTTCACCATAAACAATGCAGGATCGCCACTACTGTGCAGGGGGTTACGGCCTGAGAAAAGACAGTTACAGGGTGCATTAAGGAAAGGATAAAAGACGAAGAGGATTCAAGAAGATAAAAGATGGCATTTGACGTTGCATTTATATTATCGAGAGTTTCATAGCTTACGCAAAATAGTTCGAAAAACTGCAGCATAAAAAAACTTAATTGAACTCCCATCTAAGCTTGGATGTGCGTTGCGGTGCAGCGAATATCGGCTCAGAACGAAAAATCGAGGAACCGATTTCAAATTCCTTCATTCGCTTACGCGCCAATAACCTTGGGGAAAGTATTAATATGTTTTTCCTTCCAGTTATGGGTTAACTAACAAGACAGATTGGATTCTATAGCCTTGGCTGGCAACCACTCTACAGTAATGACAACCTAATGCGGGATAATCTTCTGCCCAGTCAGTCATGTCTCGAAAGAGACTTGATCGGCCAAGCGTGTATCACGTATGGCACTTAACTGACTGACTGAATATAATAGTTAAAAACAGGATTAAGGCTTCTACTTGGCATAAAGTGGGGGATCAGTTTTATATTGTTATGAAGTTATAAACTGATCCCCCACTAATTACTACTTAATAATATAATACATCTCTTCCCCCTCTAGCTATGAGTCAAATAACAGGACAGATTGAGTTCTATAGCCTTGGCTGGCAACCAGTCTACCCCAGAAAGTAATGGCAACCTACTGCGGGATAATCTTCTTGCCAGTCAGTCATGTCTCTTTCGAGACATGATAGTGGCATTCACTTACAAATAAATACCCTGGAATATATACGAATGCATTTCTTCTACCTCCAGCTATGGGTTGAATAGCAGGACAAATTGGATTCTTTAGCCTTGGTTGGCCTCCTATCTACAGCTAAAGAAATGGCCGGGTACTTCGGGAACATAATTCGCCTAGTCAGTCATGGATCTAAATAAACATGACCGCCTAACCGTGTATCACGTATGGCACTTAATTGACTGGTCTAAGCTCGATTCTTATGAGAAAGATGTTGGACTATTCTGTAACAATTATTGGGAACAACCAGCCTGCATAGAGATTGAGAATGAGTTAAGTAATTACACAAAAATAGAGAGAGATTTAAACATGGATGCGTCTTCTAGTCAGATGTATTTAATCTAAACAACGTAAGAAACGAGCCGAAGAGAAAAAATTAACAGGTTTTAATATCAGCCAGTCAGTTAAGTGCCATACGTGTTACACGCTTAGGCGGTCATTTTTATTTAGATCCATAACTGAAAAGACGGAAGATGTTCCCGCAGTAAGCGACCATTTCTTTGTGCTGTAGATTTGTTGCCAACCAAGGCTAAAGAACCCGATCAGTCCTGCTATTCAACTGATAGCTGGAGGTAGAAGAAATTGATTCGAACCTATTCCAAAGGGCATTTGCGCGTAAGTGAATGCCACGAATCCCAAAGGAATCCGAACTCGGTTCTCCGATTTTTAATTGCAAGTGAATATCCATTGCACCACAACGTGCATCCGGGATTTAATACAGAACGCTATACTCAGGAAAACATCATATGTACATATTTCGTAGACAGAGTATTAAAGGAAATCGTAAAGAAAAGACTAATCAGAGTGAGATAGTGTTGTGGAGTAGTTTTCGCACTGAAGGTTATAATCGTGTTATGTCGGTTGCTAATCAACTTAACGTCTCCAAATGTTAGGAACTTGGTAATCTTCCACTGAAAGCGGACTCCGTAGTATTCGGCTAACTGCCGACTTATATCAACTGCCTAGTAGTTCTACTGAACTCCAATAGACTGGATCGCCTAAGAACTCTTATGAATTTCCCAAGTACCTCTTCCGTTAACTTCCTGTTAACACTTATTAACGTAGGAGGGAGATTTCATTATCTGAGGAATAGATGTGTTTCCCCATAACAGATAGAATGCATGGTTGTAATCAAGAAGGAGAGCTAAAAGCGTGAACTTCGTTTTGGAGGAATCAAAATAAACTAGACAGATGGATTTAACTCTGTGAATGGTGATTTTATAATGGTACTGTAAGCGTTTATTGACGGATGTGCGTTGTGGTGCAGTAGATGTCGGCTCGGAAAGAGAAATCGGTGAGCCGATTTCGAATTCCAGTTGAATGTCCTGCATTCATTTACGCGCTAGTACCCTTGGGAAATGTATTAATCCGTCCCTTCCCTCCAGTTATGGGTTAAATATCAAGGTAGGACTTTGGACCCTGCCCTTAAACAAAACCCAATGAAACGTTCTTCGTCGGGGAGGAAGCTGGTTCAACCCACTTAGGGTGCATGCGGCTTAGACACAATGGTGATTTTCCAAGTGCAAGACCAAAAGTATGGGGCGCCTACTGAGGAGCAAATTCACTCTTTAGTCGTAATTATTCTAGCAATCACCACGTCGAGAACAGACAACAGAAAACGTAACCCAGAAAGACGTATCGAAACAGCGAAAGGTACCTTCCAGAAACAAAGCAAAGTATTAAGACAATAAAATTTCGTTAACACAAAATAAAAAAAAGTGCTTAATGATTTCTTTACAGATGAAAAGAGACTCGAAATGACAGAAATTTGTTTATAAAAAGAATTTCGTGGACAGAACACGAGAACGGCAAAGGGGTTCAAAACAAAATGGCAATTCGAAGAACATTATGTTTAAAACACTTGAAATCTCTGGATACATTACGAGAAAAGGGATCTTGAAGAATTTATCACACAGTTAAGTGTCATATGTGATACACGCTTTAGGCGACCATGTCTCGAAAGAGACATGACTGACTGGACAGAAGATTATCCCGCAGTAGGTTGCCATTGCTTTCTGTGGTAGACTGGTTGCTGACCAAGGCTACAGAATACAATCTGTCCTATTATTTAACCCATAACCGGAGGGAAGAAACGGATTAATACCTTTCACAAGGGTATTTGCGCGTAAGTGAATGCAAGGAATTCGACTGGAATCCCGATTTCTCGTTCCCAGCCGATATCCACTGCACCAGGACAAAACATACTAAAGACAGGAGTGGCATAAAAACAACTTACCTAACGAGATTATCCGAATCAATGATAAAGTGTAAACAAAGAATGATGGTAAATAGTAAAAAGAAATACTGTACGACCTACATCCAACTCGTCTAACGTTACAAGTCGTTCGTTAGTCTATCGCTATTTTCATAAAAAATATTCATAAGGGTTTATTTTCTATAGTTCAGACCTTTACTGTTAGAACAGATTTACGCTATTTCCACAGAGTCAAATCATCCTAATTTCCCGTTCTAAATATTAGAAGAAATTTGTTTTTTTCTCATGAACTGTCATTTTTGTACCTCCCTGAGTACTTTACTCTTAACCTTTCCAAGTGACGAGTCAGTCGATATATATATATATATATATATATATATATACGTAAAAAAATCACAAGATCGCCAAAACCTACCGCGGTCTTGTTATTATATATATATATATATATATATATATATATATATATATATCACCCTGAACTAATTTTTTTAATTCTCAGAATACTTTACTCTCAACCTTTCCAAGTCCTGAGTCTGTCGTTATATATATATATATATATATATAAATTCAGTTTAGGGTGATATATATATATATATATATATATATATATATATATATATATATCGACTGAAAGGTTAAGAGTAAAATATTCGGGGAGGTAAAAAAAATTAGTTCAGGGTGATATATATATATATATATATATATATATAAATCAGTTTAGGGTGATATATATATATATATATATATATAAATTCAGTTTAGGGTGATATATATATATATATATATATATATATATATATAAATTCAGTTTAGGGTGATATATATATATATATATATATATATATCACCCTAAACTGAATTTATATATATATATATATATATATATATAAACAGTTTAGGGTGATATATATATATATATATATATATATATATATATATATATAAATTCAGTTTAGGGTGAGGGTGATATATATATATATATATATATATATATATATATATATATATATCACCCTGAACCCAATATTTCCTACTTCTTACTTCTTTCTAATCCACTCACTTCCCGCGTTTCACTCGTCATCGGCGGTAACCTTGAATGGTTCTCGATCCTTGCATTGGATGTTATTTTGTTAAAAAAAAGAAAGCAACAAAGATAGGAATTATGGAGAGCCGTTATCAGCCACGTCCTGAAGCGACTGGAGACGTAAAATAAAAATTTTTTTAAAAAATCGATGATCAGCACAGATAAAAAGAAAGGGACTTTACCAAAATTTACTTCCAGTAAATTTGATTTTGTTGTTTACAGATGCTGCTGCTGTTGTTGATTTTTGCTCCTGTGCCCGTTTTGAATTCATTGCATTCAATCGGGATAGATATCAATCCGTCTCTTCTACCTCCACCTATAGGTTAAATAGCAGGACAGGTTGGATTTAATAGCCTTGGTTGGCAACCAGTTTACTGCAAAAAATCATAGAAACCTACTGCGGGAGAATCTTCTGCCCTGTCAGTCATTTCTCTTTTGGGACATGATCGCCCAAGCGTGTATCACGCATGGCACTTAACTGACTGACTGACTCGTTTTTACTACGTATCGCTTTTGCCAGATGAAAGAGATTCGGTTGGATAAAATATAGTTTCTGTCATTCATAATTAACTATGGTCGCATTATTAATAGACTGTCTGTTCTGTTAATTTAACCCAAATAATGTAAAGTCCCTTATCGCAAATATTAATTAGCCTCAAAAAATAAAATCAAGTTTTATCTTTGTGTTATTAAATTTCTGTCTCTCTTTTGAAATTTAAAATCAAAGTTTCTTTACCTTGCTATGAAATTGTTGGAGTTAATACATGAATGTCACAACAAGGAGAGTGATGTTCGCTTCTTGATACGTCTATGAAATGCTATAAAGGACATGGTATGAGTTTGAGCTTAATAGATCGACAGGAAGTATTGCACTGCCGTCTCGGTGAATGCTGCGAAGGACAACCGCTAATGAAAGGAAATTGGCTACAAGGGTCACGACTTCCCTGACACAAGATAATATTATTTATTTCAGATCATAAAATATAGAGACTATAAACTTGTGAAGAACTTAAAATAATGCATTTTTTAATATATTTTAGAGGATTGGTTCGGCTTGGTTTGTTTTACGGATTATCAACCCCTTGTAGTCATTTAATGCAGAAGCATTAGTTCCTTCTAAAACGTATTTTTGTTGGTAATATTTTTTCTTCAAAAACGTATTTTTGTTGGTAACATTTTTCCTTCAAAAACGTATTTTTGTTGGTAACATTTTTCCTTCAAAAACGTATTTTTGTTGATAACGATTTTCTTTCAAAAACGTATTTTACAGGTAACATTTTTCCTTCAAAAACGTATTTTTGTTGGTAACATTTTTCCTTCAAAAATGTAGTTTTGTTGATAACATTTTTCCTTCAAAAACGTATTTTTGTTGGTAACATTTTTCCTTCAAAAATGTAGTTTTGTTGGTAACATTTTCCCTTCAAAAATGTAGTTTTGTTGGTAACATTTTCCCTTCAAAAACGTATTTTTGTCGGTAAACTTTTTCATTCAAAAATATTTTCTGAGCAATATTTTACATTCAAAAAGTTTTGTTAGTAGCATTTTTCCTTCAAAAACGTATTTTTGTTAGTAATATTTTTCATTCAAAAACTTTTATATATATATTTCATAAAAGACTGTTTTTATATTTTCATAGTGTTTTCACCCCTTTTTGGAGGGTCATCTATTTACCCATAGTTGGGATCCTAACAGGTGCTTCCACTGCGGGTCAAGGTAGACCTGGAAACAACAGCAATTAAGAAGTGGTTCCATGCTCCTCGCAACCTCGAAATCAGAGGCCTTACTGCCGGATGCAAAATTTTAAAGAAAATTCTTTAATTTTGGTGTGAATTAGAGTAAATATATATATATATTTTTTTTTTTTGGAATGAATTAACAGAAGAGATCATAAATTTCTTTTCAGGCTTAATTATTTCGTTAGTCATTTGCTGTCCTAAAATATAAACAACTTATTTATTTAATACTACATATTTATCCTCGATCCGATAAATCAATGTAGAATTAACACTCTTACCCAGTCTTTTGAACAGGAGTAGAGGTTCGTCTTTTCTTTTCTGTCTAGGTCTTGGTTCCTGATTCCTTCTCATTCTCTTTCACTCCTAGTAGACACTTGCGTCGTAGTGACATTATCGCCTTGCTTGGAGTCAACTGATTAAAACTACGTCCAACAGGTTTTACATTCAAATATTTTTCTACTAGAGTGTTTGCCAACCAAGGATAGAATTTTTTGACTTCTGTTATCTGACAGATTCCTGTATGGTACAGAAATGGATGCGTACAATTTTCTAGAATATTTGTGTGAAAGTGAATGCAGCATATCCAGCAGGGATTTGAACACGGAACACCTACTTTCTCATAGTTATGATTTTTCCAAAATTAAAGTATATATATATATATATATATATATATATATATATATATCATTCCACCCCAAGCAAGGCATTCCATTGCCACTATTGCGCATGGGGTTACACAGGGGAAAGTTAAAAAGGAGGAGTGGTTAGGTGTAGAAAATGTCAGAAGGAAGGTGATAGATGGGTAAGGACACCGAGGATGATGGTTGGGCAGATAGGAAGAGTGTTTGAAAGAATGGGAGGAGTTAGTGTGTTAGGAGGTGTCTATTGACCTTACATTTAAACTCCTGGAGATTGTAGCCGTCGAGGAAGCAATCATGTTGAATGGAATTCCACAGTCGGGAAGTGCGAGAAAAGAAACTGTTGGAGTACAAGTTGCGGTTGCATTTTATCGATTTCACTGTAAAATGGTGGGATCTAGTTGCTAATCTAGTTTCTCGTGCAAATTCGTATCTAGGGGCAGCAGTGATCTAAGAAGAGACACAGGGAAGCCACGTCGCGCCGGTGAGAGAGAGACTGCAGGCGGTCTGCCAAGTTGGTATCGATCACATTACAGACCCTCCGTGATACCTTGTTGAGAAGCCCGAGGAGAACAGCAGGAGCACCCGACCAGATATGGCAGCAGTATTCAATGCACGAGCGGATGGTAGATTTATAAATGTGTAAGATAGATTCAGACGGAAAAAACTTCCGGGCCCTGCACAGAGAACTGACTTTCATAGCAGCGGATTTAGCAATGGATTCGATATAGTCATTCCATTTGAGGTCCGCTGAAAGTGTGAGACCAAGGAGGCGTCGTGTTTTACTCTCTGGGAGCCAAGCCTGATCCATGAAGTGAAGGGACTCAATGAACAATATCTGAAGATGCTGTCTGAAGAAGGTTATAGAATCAACCAACCAAAATCACCATGGTGTGGTAGGGGTAAAACCCTAAAAAATGACCTTAGAATTTGGTTTATAAAATCAAACTTATTACTTACGTAAAGAAATGCAGATCGATCGAATTTATTTCTTGTCAAAAACAAGTGAAAAAATGTAGATATTTTATAATCATTTACAAAACTCGACAACATATACGCACAGATTACACACACAGATATACACACAGATATCAATATGTTTTTGTAGAGAATATCACTTAGAAGAATAGAAAGGATTTATGGCTAATTTGAATCAGTTCATTTTTTTGTTTTTTTTGTTTTTCAAATCTCTTCGATGTGATGCTCTTTGTAGAACGCTTATTGACTAAAGGGTCAGCAATATGAATGCACCAACTGACATGAGAGTAGTTGTGGGGGTTTGCATTGGGTTTTTTAACTGAACAGGTGCACCCTTGTTACGCTGTCCTGTATCAAAGTTTGGCGTCGATTGGTTATTTAAGTGTTGCCCTCAGTGACACTAAAGACGATTTGTTCTCCTCTTTCGGCGCAGAGTAACAATAACAACAAGGTCATTTGGAGAAGAAGAAAAAAACAACTAAGAAAATAGAAAAAACAACTAAGAAAAACCAAAAAAAAAGGTTGATTGACAAAGAAAAAAAAAGAAGTAGTCGAAAAACAAGGAGAAACAAGATAATGGAAAGATTATAATGGAAGTGATAGAGAAATGTAGAATAAAAGAAAAGGAAAAGAAAAAGAAAAAAACGATAGAAAGCAAACAGTATAAAGAAAATGTGTGTTGAGAAAGAAAGAAACAAAGAAAGAAACAAAGAAAGGATAAATAAAATGAGTACATAAAAAAGAAAATAAGTGTAAATAACAGAAAAAAAGAAAGAAAGAACAGAGAAAGTAGGGAAAAAAGGAAGAAATATGAAAAAGAAAGAAAGAAAGAAAAAAAGAAAAAAAGAAAGAAAGAAAAATGAATAAAACGGGCCCATTACAAAATAAGCGTAAATAAGAGAAAAAAGGAAAGAAAAAAGAAAGAAAGAGACAAGAAGGAACGAAAGAGGAGAAAAAGAAAGAAAAAATAAATATATGTCCTTAAGAGAATAACCGGAAAGAAAGAAAGAAAGAAAGAAAGAAAGAAAGAAAGGAAGGAAGAAAGAATAAATAAAATGAGTACATAAAAAAGAAAATAAGTGTAAATAACAGAAAGAAAGAAAGAAAAAAGAAAGAAAGAACAAATAAAGTAGGGAAGAAAGGAAGAAAGATGGAAAAGAAAGAAAGAAAAAAGAAAGTAAGAAAGAATAAATAAAATGTGTCCATTTGAAAATAAGCGTAAATAACAGAAAAAAAGGAAAGAAAAAAGAAAGAAAGAAAAAGGGGAAAAAAACTAAGGAGGGAAAAAGAAAGAAAAAATAAATATATGTCCTTAAGATAATAAGCGGAAAGAAAGAAAACAAGAAAGAAAGGATAAATAAAATAAGTACATAAAGAAGGAAATAGGTGTAAATAATAGAAGAAAAAACAAGGAAGAAGGGAATGAAAGAAAAAAGAAATAAAATGTGTACATTAGGAAGAAAATAATTGTAAAAACAGGAAGATAGAATAAAAGGAAAGAATAAATAAATAAATAAATAAAATATCAGCCTATGGAAAGATGTGTAAATAATAGAAAGAAAGAATGAAAAGAGAGAATGAATAAAAAGGAAAATAAATAAAATGTGTCCATAAAAAAATGAGTGAAAAAAAAACAAGGAAAAAAAAGAAGGAATTGGGGTAGAAAGAAAAAAAAGGGAAAAAAAGAAAGAAAGAAAAATAAATAAAATGTCTCTATGAAAAAGTAAGCGTAGATAACAGAAAAAAGAAAGAAAGAAAGAACAAGCGAAAGAAAAAAGAGAGAAAGAAAGAAAGAAAGAACAAGCGAAAGAAAGAAAGAAAGAAAGAAAGAAAGAAGGAGGAGGGAAATAAATTAAAACTTGTCGATAAAAAATAAGCGAAAGCAAAAGAAAGAAAGAAAGAAAGAAAGAAAGAAAGAAAGAAAGAAAGAAAAAGAAATAAAGAAAAATGTGTGGATTAGAAAATAACAAGGAAAAAAAAAGAGGGAAGAAAGAAGGGAAAAAAAGGAAGAAAAAAATGTGTTCATTAGAAAATAAGCGTAAATAATGTGTAGAAAGAAAGAAAGAAAGAAAGAAAGAAAGAAAGAAAGAAAGAACGAAAGAAAGAAAGAAAGAAAGAAAGAAAGAAGGCGGGGCAATAAGTAAAAAAAAGAAATGAAATGTGTCCTTAAGAAAATGTACGCAAATAACAGGAAGAGATAAAAATAGAACCACGTTGGGAAGAAGGGGGGAAGAAGGGAAAATAAGAATGAAAAAAAATAAAATAAAATGAATCCATCAGAAAATAAGCGTAAATAACATGTAGAAAGAAAGAAAGAATGAATGAAAGAGGGGGAAAAAGAAAGAAAGAAAAATAAATAAATAAAATGTGTCTTTAAGAAAATAAGCATAAATAACAGTAAGAAAGGAAAAAAAAACAAAAGTGAGAAGAATGGAAAACACAACGAATAAAAATAAATGAATAATTAAAAAAAATAAGTGTAAATAAAATTAAAAAAGTAATACGGTACGGACATTTCAGATTTTTTTTTTTTTTTAATCATATCACCCCAAGCAAGGCGAAAACGCCACTGATGCGCAGGGGGCTACGTAAGAGTGAAAAGACTGGAAAAGAGAAAACTGGAAACCACATCCTAAACAGGAAACAAGGGATGAGCCTCTTCACCTGTTCAATAGACGTGGGTGGAGTGTGAACCGGGCGATAGATTAGTCTATCTACTCCAATTGAAGAAAAAATAAATAAATAAAAGAGTGAAAAGATTGGAAAAGAGAAAGCCGGGAACCACATCCTAAACAGGAAACAAGGGATGAGCCTCTTCACCTGTTCAATAGACGTGGGTGGAGTGTGAACCGGGCGATAGATTAGTCTATCTACTCCAATTGAAGAAAAAACAATAAATAAAAGAGTGAAAAGATTGGAAAAGAGAAAGCCGGGAACCACATCCTAAACAGGAAACAAGGGATGAGCCTCTTCACCTGTTCAATAGACGTGGGTGGAGTGTGAACCGGGCGATAGATTAGTCTATCTACTCCAATTGAAGAAAAAATAAATAAATAAAAGAGTGAAAAAATTGGAAAAGAGAAAGCCGGGAACCACATCCTAAACAAGAAACAAGGGATGAGCCTCTTCACCTGTTCAATAAACGTGGGTGGAGTGTGGATAAAAGGAGAAGTAGAAAGAAAAAAGGAGAAAGAAAAGGATAAAGGAGGCAAAAACTAAAAGAAAAAGTTTAAAAATTAAAAAAAAAATAATAGAAAACTTTACAGACAGAAACACATCAGTAAAATCTCCTAAGAGAAAATAAAAAATAATGAATGATAGAAAGAATGAATGAAACAGACTGATAGACTAAAACCAAGAAACAAGAAGAAATAGGAATCGGAAAAAAGGAAAAGAACAGATTATCTAAGAATGATCTTCTTCTAGGTGCCCTATCCTTTCAGGATGTAGGCGATCATGGCTTTCCACGTCTCCCTATCCCTGGTGGCTCTTAGCACGCTTTCTCCTGTAACACCAAGCAACCCCCGTTCTGTCATCCACCTGCTCAGGGTCTTCAAATATGTTATCCGCTGTTTCTTTTTTCCTCTATCTGGCCTGTCAGTATCAGGTTCTCCAAGCCCCCTTTCCTCATTGCCTGTCCCAGGAACTTCAGTTGTTTCTTCCTGATGCTCACTATTAGTTTTCTTTTCGTTGCCATTCTTTCCAAAACCTCATCATTGCTCACATACTCAATCCATGATATCCACAGCATCCTTCTGTATAACCATATATCCGCTGCTTCAAGTTTTTCCTCATCTTCGATGATATTGTCCAGCATCCACTGCCGTACTGAAGAACTGACATCATTTAGCAATCTAACAATCTCTTCTTTGTTTCTAGTGAAATGTTCCTGTGTCTTAGTACTTTACCCAGCTTCTGGAACGCGTCCGTCGCCATGTCAATTCGCCTTCGGATCTCTAAAAAATTCATTGTGTTCTCTTCAAAAACTATTTTAAATTAACAACCTCAACGCCAATCTCAAAAACTGGATGTGCACTCCGGTTACAGTTACCGACGTGGAAATTGAAATCAGCGACCCGAGTTCATATACTGATATAGTCTGCTCCGTTTAGCTTTGCACTAAGAACCTTTGGAAAGCTATGATTCCATTTCCTTTCACTACGGCTGTGGATTAAATAGCAGGGTAGATAGGGATTTGATAGCAGCCAGTTTAAACGGGCTACTCTGATGTGCGCTGTGGTGCAGTGGATATCGGCTCGGAACGAGAAATCGGGGAGACGGGTTCGAATTCCAGTTGAATTCCTTGCATTTACTTACGCGAAAATACCCTTGCGAAAGGTAATAATCCGTCTCTTTCCTCTAGTTATGGGTTAAATAACAGGACAGATTGGGTTTTATAGCCTTGGCTGGCAACCAGTTTACCGCAGAAAGTAATGGCAACCTACTGCGGGATAATCCTCTGCCCAGTCAGTCTTTCGAGACATGATCGCCTAAGCGTGTATCATATATGGCACTTGACTCTGAATTTAAAGCTGGCGGAAGGCAACAGGAATCTCTGGATATTCACAGATAATGAAATACAAAGATATGTGGAGAGATATGATCATTAATATCCTGTGAAGACATGGTATCTTTAATAAACTGTAATTTAATTTAAACCATAATTTGATTAGCCGTTTCCTTATAAGGAAATATTCCACATTTATTGAGCGAGCAGACTATTGTGCTACTGTCAGTTGAAATTCTTCATTATTATTATTTTTTTTTACATAAAACAGTTCTTTCAGGATAATTAAGTCCTCCAATCCTAAGGAATGAATTCCTTGCATTCACTTACGCACAAATACCCTTGGGAAAGGTATTAATCCATCAAGTTATGAGTTAAATAATAGGACAAATTGGGTTCTATAGCCTTGGCTGGCAACCAGTCTATCGCAAAAAGGGAAAGGTATTAATCCATCCAGTTATGAGTTAAATAATAGGACAAATTGGGTTCTATAGCCTTGGCTGGCAACCAGTCTATCGCAAAAAGCAAGTGAATCGGGGATTGAATAGAATAACAGGAGAAGGGGTATTAAGAGAGACAAGTTATAGGAAAATGTGAAAGGCCATGATCGTCAACGTCCTGAAGGGACAAGACAAAAAGAAGAAGAAAAAGAAGAAGAAGGAGGAGACGTCGACGCCTGGAGTTTATTTGTTCAAATATATATAAAAAAAAAAATCCTGCAAAACCGTTTTGATTAAAGAGCTTTTCAAATGATCCTCGCTGTCATTCGAAACCAAATTTGCATTATTTGACCGTTGTCATTTTCTTAGAAGCTTTATTTATGTATAATTATTGTCCATTATTTTCTGTGATGTGTAATAACGATAGCGGCCACTAGCTTCTACAGCAAATGTTAATAAAAAGTCTGTTTGATATGTCAGAGTTGAGATGTAAGTAATTTCCTCAACGTTCCACTTGGATTATCTTGGAAACAGATTTTATGAAAGCTTATTGCAATACAAATTGACGATGAAAGCTGTGCTCTTTTTTTTGCATTATCAAATTGTGAATATGGGACATGTGCTTATCAATGTATAATTGTATTATTATTTTATCATTGGTAGTTAATATTAATTGGAACATTTAAGAGTGAAATTGACTTGCACTTAATGATTGTCCAGAACAAATCTATAAGAAAAATGGAAGAAAAAAACAGACATCACAGCAAAATAGGAAATGCAAGTTATGTGTGGAAGAAAATAAGATTGCCAATTAAATATTACTGTTTTTGACGCCATATAAAACGCACGGATGTATAAGACGCACCCCAATTTCAGTAGGTTAAATCAAGAAAACACAGTAATTAGTAAAATAAACTATTCCGATTGTATTTACTAATGCAACTGGAAATTATCACAAGAAAAACATTAATAAAACAAACATACTTTCAGTCAGTTAAGAGCCATACGTGATACACGCTTTGGGCGATCATGTCTCAAAAGAGACATGACTCACTGGGCAGAATATTATCCCGCAGTAGGTTGCCATTGCTTTCTGCGGTAGACTGGTTGCCAGCCAAGGCTATAGAACCCAATCTGTCTTATTATTTAACCCATAACTGGAGGGAAGAGACGGATTAATACCTTTCCCAAGGGTATTTGCGCGTAAGTGAACGCAAAGAGTTCGACTGGAATTCCAACTCGGAATCCCGATTTCTCGTTCCGGGCCGATATCCACTGCACCACGACGCACATCCATATACATATTTTACAAACATATAATTTGAATTTATTGCATATAATTTTAGTGAAACGAAGTACTAATGTTAAACGTGATGAAATTAATATAATGAATATTATCAATGAATAACACTTTTAATCTGCATAATAACCTTGGGGTGTGCGTTGTGGTGCCGTGGATATCGGCTCGGAACAAGAACTCGGAGAGGCGAGTTCGAATTTAAGTTGATATTTGTTGCATTCACATACACGCAAATACCCTTGGGAAAGTTTTTAATCCGTCTCTTTCCACCGACTATGGGTTTAATAGCAGAACATATTAAGTTCTATAGCCTTGATTGGCAACCAGTCTATCGCCGAATGTAATGGCAACCTACTGCTGGAAAATTTCTGCCCAGTCGGTCATGTCTCGAAAGAGACATGATCGTCTAAGCATGTATCACATATGGTACTTAACTGACTGAATAGCCTTTTAAATAATGACGGGTATCTAATTTTGGTCAACTATCGCGAATTTTAAACCTACATATAGCAGAGGAGTTTTAAAAAAATATTTTTAGTCAAAAAAGTGCGCCCAATAGCTGGGACCCTAAAAGGTGCTATCACACAGGGTTAGGGTGACCCTGTGAACAGCAGCAATTAAGAGGTGCATCTAAGTTTCTCAAATCCTCCAAATCAGAGGCCTTGCTGCCAGATATATTTTATCGTCATACCGAAAATGTTCGAAATTGAACTAGCGAGACAAGCTTGTTAACCATTGCATTTTACTTAAGTGAGAGGACCGATGATGAATGACAAAACGGGAAAAGTTTAGGAGAACAAATTTTCTTATTAAGGGCAAATTCAGTTTTTGTTTGCCCCGTTTGTTGTGTCCACATACACTGTCCAGACCAGGAATTGAACTCTTCTTTATATATATATATATATATATATATATATATATATATATATATATATATATATATATAACAGAAATTAAGACAGACGCGTTATTTCATGGTAACTCTTCCGAATTACCATGAAATAACGCGTCAGTCTTAATTTTTCTTATATTTGCTCTATATGTATTTATATGCATATACATTTAGAGCTCTCGTAGAGAGTTATCCTACCATTATAAGTAAAGGATACTCCTTTGGATTCTTCTATGTCCACAGGGCATGTTAATATATATATATATATATAGTATATCGAGGCAGCAAGTAATTTTCTAAAAATATTCTATTAAATATAAGAGACAATGAATGTCTATTATGTTTAATCATGAGCCGTTCATTTAATGCTGCGGCATCATGTAACTTAAATTTAGTATATCGAGGCAGCAAGTAATTTTCTAAACATATTCTAAATGAACGGCTCATGATTAAACATAATAGACATTCATTGTCTCTTATATTTAATAGAATATGTTTAGAATATATATATATATATATATATATATATATATGTGTGTGTGTGTGTGTGTGTGTGTGTGTGTGTGTGTGTGTGTGCATATATATATATATATATATATATATATATATATATCCAGGTGAAGAGAACAAACAGTTTTACAATTCCGAGTTCTGTGACATTTAGTTTTTTTTTTAAAAAGTGCTCAATACAATAAATATTGTAGAGCATAATATAATCATATAATTATGAATTAAAAGTACATTGCGACACAGAAATTTCTGTTTCGAGATTTCTATCTCGTCATCAGGCAATGCTAGATCATTGTTGTGAAAATGATTTTCATTTAAATATTAGAAATAATACGTTTGTTATTTATTGTTATTGGAAGACAAAAAAAATTATGTGTGTGTTCAATTTAACTAATCAGAATCGAGATTCACTTTAAATTTGAAAATATTTTACATTTTGGGGGAATACATGATGTCTTCTTTCGATCTTAACGGCCAGTGTCAACTTATTTTAATCCCTGTCTAGACCGTATTTCCGTTTATGTATCCATTATTGTTATATCATTTGTCTGTCCATATCTATTCATTCTCATTATATCTTATCTCTCTCTCTCTCTCTTTCTCTCTCTCTCTCTCTCTCTGAGTTTGCATGGATGTGCACTTATCCTTACGTGATTCTGCGTTCGCCCCCTAATTAACAATAACTTCCGATTGCTTTTTTACCCAGGATTGAAACCCGACCGAAATGGCGTCAGTCGGCGACTCTAACCCTGGGCTATGGGCGTTCGGTGGAAGTAGGCAGACTTTTAGCACATATCATTATACGCGCCCAATAGCTAGATCGCTCTAATTCATTTCACTGAATGAGCGATGCGTACATGCCAGAGTAGCTACTGTTTATCAAAGTCTACTATTTTTCCAGAGTGCTCAATCAGGGTGTGAGAGCGTAAATCGCTCATTCAGTAATGAATTAGAGCACTCTAGCTATTGAGCCGGTATAATGATAATATACACGCTAAAAAGTTTGCCTTCTTCTACCGAGCGCCTATAGACCAGAGGTAGAATCACCGACTGACGCCAATTCGGTCGGGTTTCAATCCTGGGTTAAAATCAATCGGAGTTTAACCATACTGATGAGCTGTGATATAGCGAAACAGATCTGTCTTCGGATTACTATATATATATTTTTTTATTTATTATAAATTATGTTTTAGAACATGCACATTATTTTTTAATATATTAAATTTTTAATATTAAAAAATAATGTACATGTTCTAAAACAATTTATAATAAATATTCACAGCTCTATACATCATATATCGAGCACTGTTTTAAATTAATGTTTTAGACGGAAAAAAATTATTTCTTCGTTCTGTACCCACTCGGATATATATATATATATATATATATATATATATATATATATATATATTGAGAAAGATCACTTAGATCGGCATAATCTGTACTCTCAAACCTTCAATCCCGATGACTTGTGACTTGTATCTTGTTCAATCACCAACAGCTTCTAACCGCTTTTGTCTACCAAATTTAATTCACAAGGATTTGGTATGCTTTTTCAAACATTTTTCCAATTTCCATTATACGCTGGAATCGCCTCTTCAGATTGATAGCATCAAGAATCACTTTCCTGACAAATTGAAGATCGTGATATTAGAACTTGGAAAGCAAACGTTCAAATCACTCAGCTTGTTCCTCTCTTCGTTAGTTCGCACGACCTTTACGCCCTGCCAATAGCTAATTAATAATGGACTATTCCGTTTTGATTGCGTGAGAAGATAAAAAAAACATGAAAGGCGCAACTTGGTTTCAATAAGAAAATGAAAAGAAAGAATGGAAGATAGAAGGGTTTAACGTCTGTTTCAGTGAAATGGAAAAAGTTATAAATTTCAAATATTTTAATTTGAATCCCTGATTAAAACAACGTCCCGCATTAATAGTTATAATTGCTTTTGCAATATTTTATTAAAGTTGTTAAGCTCCAAAGTTTAACGTTGGAATACGGGAGTTTCTACGGATATTTTAGTGTTGCGGAACTTGACATGAGCTTATTTAGTCAATAATTGTAGAATTAGTATTCATCAGAAACTTCAAATAGAAAAATCCTGTAGTTTTCATGGGTTAAAAATAACAACAACGATCACGATATTAATAGTAATTAAATTGATACAATTTCATATACAGTATAACCCGGATATAAAGAGACCCTGATATAAGAGAAACCCTGATATAAGAGCCATTGTCTCTGGTCCCGAATTAGAGCCTGTGGTAATGTATATAAAATAGAACAGACCCCGGATATAAGAGAACTTTTTATCCGGTCCCGACAACTCTCTTATATCACGGTCACACTATATATAAGTCAGGCAAATATTTTATCAAGAAAGTTCGAGAACTTAGTTGATAATAGTAAATATATTAATAAATCAAATAAATAAGTCGATTGAAAAGATATTATATAAACATAAGGTGCAAAGATATTTGATCTATAAAAAAAGCAGATAAAAATTATATGAAAAATAAAATGAAATAAAGAACAAATGGAAATACAAGGAAAAAATGAATGAAAATAAAAGGAAAGAAAAATGAATGAAAATAAAAAGAAAGAATGAATCAATAAAAATCAAAGCAAAGAACGAATGAAAATAAAATGACAGAAAAACGAATGAAAATGAAAGGAAAGAACGAATGTAAAAAGAAAGAACAAATGAAAATAAAAGAAAAGACAGAACGAAAGAAAATGAAAGAAAGAAAGAAAGAAAGAATGAAAATAAAACGAGAGAAAAACGAATGAAAATAAAACGAAAGAAAGAACGAATGAAAAGAGAAAGAACAAATAAAGAGAAGGAAAGAACGAATCAAAAAAGAAATAACAAATAAAAAAGAAGGAAAGAACGAATGAAAATAAAAAGAAAGAAAGAATCAAAATAAAAGAAAAGAAGAAAGAACAAATGCAAATAAAATAAAAGAAAGAAAGAAAGAAAGAAAGAAAGAAAATAAAAGGAAAGAAAGAAAGAAAGAAAGAAAGAAAGAAAGACAGAAAAAGAAAACGAAAATAAAGATGGGCGGGAATGTCTAATTTAAGCCTGAGGAACACAACCGGAAACCCTCCTTCCCCTAATCCAAATAAACTGGAAGTTATAATAAGCAAACTTGGCTTTGGGGTCGCTAATGAGCTGAAATAGGAACCAGTTGGTTTTCGATTGACACTTCTGGGTGGTGCCGGAACCCTTCCTTCCTTCCTTCCTTCCTTCCTTCCTTCCTTCCTTCCTTCCTTCATTTCTTCCCCACTTTTCTTGGCTTCTCTTCTTTTGTAACTCACATTTCGTTCGTTCATAGTCATTAAGTAATGACCATAAATATCCCAAGTGCCCTGTGGATCCGCGCCTGCTTAAAAGTCACATTCCTTGCAGAGGGACGAAAAACCAGAATTCTGTAGGTGGGGTTCGTCAAAATCATGTGCATAACAGTGAAATATGACCAAGTGTGTCAATTAGACATTTAAAACTCGTCTGTCCCGTGGTCGAGACAGTTGTTCATTTGCCACTAGATCTAGAATTTCAGGGTGTGATTCAAGGTAAAAAGGCTACAATTTCCTACACCGTGCTAATGAGTTATATATATATATATATATATATATATATATATATATATATATTCTTTTTTAATGAATTCATTTCAAGTAAGGTGATAATAACGCGAATACACAAGGAGTCACTGGGAGTGAAAAAGAATGAGAAGTTAGAAATATAGAGTTAAAGTAAATCTAAACTTATTTATAAATGGAACATTGTGTGTGTATGTGTGTGTGTGTATGTGTGTGTGTGTGTCCGTTACGTATAGACTCCGAAACGGCTGAACCAATTTCCATGAAAATTTACACAGTTGTACTATAGTTGTACTATATATTGTACTCGCGTCTGCGAGTGTTCTTAGCTAGGTCTTGTGTCGAGGTACCCCCGATAAATATCGAAAATCGATAATCGAAAAAATTGGGTTATAGAATAAGTGGTCCGATTTTAATCAAATTTGATACACTCATAGACAAAGACATAAGAAACGATATTCAGAAGTTTCAATGTTGCAGTTCTTACAATAGTGCTGAAAATCGATAATATATGTATATAAAAGGCAAGATGTTTTTTGTGTGTGTGTCTGTTTATCTGCCTGTATGTCTGTATTTTTTTCAGCTTTTTTATTTTAGTACTTCCTTTGGTTTTGGCTCTAAGTAGATATAATTGTAGTTCTTAGTCTCAGCCATGATACCATTTACTCAGAGGACTTATTTAGCATTCAGCATTCAGTTTACGACGAAAAAGACTTATTTGATATCGATACCAGGAAATCAAAATTTGACTTACATCCATTCATTTTTCTTTCAGTCTATGGTTTCGCTTTAACTGGAAACAACTATTTTCTTTTTAGTCTTTCGTGTCAACGTCCAAAGAATCTGAGCTCCAGGGCCATGGATTAGTTTTAAAGCTTTCATTACACCCGAGCAACGCCGGGCTATACTGCTAGTTTTATAATGAACAGGAAACCCAATCCTGAAAAGAGAACAAGGGATAAACTGTTACTCCTGTTCAAAAGACTTTAGAGGAGTTTGACCAGCGCGATTGGCAAATCTATCTATTCTTATTGAGAAGAAAAAATAATTAAATAATCAGTAAATAAAATTTCAGAACTCAGTCAGAGACCTTAGAATTATAGATTTGACTTTAGACTAAACAAGAAACCCAATTCTAAACAAGGAACAGAGGATAACCCGCTGCCTCTTTTCAAAAGACCCACGAATCTATCTACTAGGGTGGCATCTAGATTCCACTCTATTACTGTTGAAATAGTTAAATGTAACCTCTACTTCTACTCCAACAGTTTCTTTTCTCGCACTTTCCACTCGTGAAACTCACTTCCGTTTACTTGCTTCCCGGATAGCTACAATTTCCAAAAATGTAAATGCAACGACAGTTGCCCTTTTCCATCTTCTTGAATCCCTTCATTACTTACCCGTTCTTCAATATTCTTCGTTACCCAGTCTTTTCTCTCATTTTACCCTCTGAATACTAGTGGTAATCTCACCATACTTAGGGTGAAATGATTAAAATTATTTTTATATATTATAAATATCGAGACGTTTCAAAATCTTTAGAACAGGAAGAGAGATTCATGCCTTGTTTCTGTTTAGGATTAGGTTTCCGGCTCCTTCTAGAATCTATTAAAACTCTATACTTCTAATTTTTCCGCCTGAACTATGAAATTTTAGTTTTTAATTTTTCCTCAATGGGAGAAGATAAATTCAAATTCATCCCTGATTTATTGAACAGGATTGGAGGTTTTTTGTTTAAGATTGGATTTCTGGTTCCTTCAAAAATCTTATCAGTAGTCCCTTGCGTCTTAGAGACTTCATCGCCTTGCTTAGGGCGAATTGATTAAAAAATATGAATATGACGTTACATTAATTCAACGTAACGTAATATAACCTGAACGTTATTTATGCTGTTCGGATTGTTGTCCTCATCGTTACTGCTATGATTACGACGTTTCCTTCGATGTACGCTCCGGCATTCTTCAGGGGCTAGGAATTCCGAACCGAACTCTTTATTTTGATCATTCTCATTCCATTTTCGGTGCCACTTCTGGTAGCAATGTAGTTAACTCCCTTTAATTTAAGTCTCTAAATTATCTATTCACCACTGCTGTAGCCTGGTATTAAACTCACATCTCTTTGGGTCAAGTCACTAGAACTAACCAACGCCTATGTCCATTAGATAATATGTCCTTAAAAACACATGGTCCAGTGGATACTTTGGAAAGGTATTAATCTCTTTTCCTCTATCTATGGGTTAAATAGCAGTTCTATAACCTTAGTTGGCAACGGGTCTAACGCAGAAAGTAATGGTGTCTGATTCGGGAGTGTTAATCTTTGACGGTGTTTCATTGAACAGATTACGTGCTGCGAGGATACTCTATATCCATCAATTATGGCGGATATTATCAACACTAAACATATTTGGTTATCTATAAATAACACTTGTCAACCAAAAAGAAAAAATAATGCAACGTAATATAACCTGGATATTAGTTATACTGTTCGGATCATTGTCCTCATCTTTATTGCCATGTTTACGACATTTCGGTCATTGTACGCTCCGGCCTTCTTCGGGTGCTAGGAATTTCGAACCGAACCCTTTATTCTAATCACAGGGTGTATCATTATCATTCCATGGATACCTCTTGTATCCATGTAGTTCACTCCCTTTAATTTAAGTCTGTAAAGTGTTTGTTCATCACTGCTTTAGCCTGGTACTTAATTCACAATTCTTTCGGTCAAGTCACTGGAACTGACCAACGTCCATATCCACTGAGTGTTGTGTTCTTGAGGACATCAGTGTGTGAATTTCCGGGATATATAAACCTAATATCTTAGTCACAACTTTTTTAAATTGCAATTTTTGACGCGAATGATTTTCTCTGGCATTTCTTCTTCTTCTATGTGCCCTGTCCCTTCAGGACGTAGGCGATCATGGATCTCCACGTCTCCCTATCTCTTGTGGCTCTTAGTATGTTTGCTCCTGTTGCTCCTGGCAACCCCCGTTCCGTCATCCACCTGATCATTCCCTGCAGATATGTTATCCGCTGCCTTCCTCTGTCTCTCCTTCCTTCTATCTGACCAGTCAGTATCAGGTTCTCCAGGCTCTCCTTCCTCATTGCATGTCCCAGAAACTTCAGTTGTCTCTTCCTGATGCTCAGCATCAATTTCCTTTTTGTTGCCATTCTTTCTAACACTTCGTCGTTGCTTGTATGCTCAGTCCACGATATCCGTAGCATCCTTCTGTAGAACTACATTTCGGCCGTTTCCAGTTTTTTCCTCATTTTCGATGATATTGTCCAGCATTCACAGCCGTACTGAAGAACTGACATCACGTAGCAGTCTAGCACTCTTTTCTTCGTTTCTATTGAGATCTTCCTGTGTGTTAGTATTTTGCTCATCTTCTTGAACGCGTCCTTTGCCATGCCAATTCGCCTTCGGATCTCCGTGTCGCACTTTCCATCTCCTGTTAGAACACTTCCTAGGTACTTAAATTCTTGGACTTGTTTGATTCTGTTATCCCCCACCTGTATTTGGCATTTTGGGTTGTATCTTTTGCTGATGACCATGCACTCAGTTTTCTTAAAGTTTATTTGTAGTCCCTTCTTGTCACTCTCCACTGCTACTTTCTGTATGAGATCTTGCAGTTTCCTTTCCGTGTCCGCAATCAGTACTGTATCGTCCGCGTATCTTATGGTGTTCAGGTTGTGGCCTCCAATAATAAATCCTGGTGTGTCATCTAGGGTCCTCAAAATATTCTCGCTGTATAGGTTGAACAAATCCGGTGAAAAGACACATCCTTGTCTTACGCCTTTTTCTATCTTTGTGTATCTACTGTCCGTATGCAGGCCGTTTGCTGCCAGTAGAGATTCTTGATTATTCTTATATCTTTGCCGAAAATGTCGAGGTTGCCTATCATTTCCATCAATTCTTTGTGCCGTATTTTGTCGAATGCTTTCGCGTAATCAATGAAGCATAGGTACAAGTCTTTCTTCATTTGTAATGCCCTTTCAGAGAGCATCCTAATCATGAATATGGCGTTCCTTGTTCCAGTGTCTTTGACGAACCCGCACTGTTCCTGCCCTATCTCTGGCCTGATTCTGCTTCTCGCTCTATTCATCAGGATTCTGACAATCAGTTTTGTAATGTGACTCATTAAGCTGATAGTTCTGTGTAGTTCACACTCGTTTGCACCTGGTTTCTTCGGCAGTGCTATAAATATCGACTTGCATAGGTAGTCTGGTATTATTCCGCTGCTATAAATTTCGTTTATTATGTCGGTAATCTTTTCTATGCCATATTCTTCTAAGGCTGTCAGCAGCTCTATCACTATGCCATCTGGGCCAGGTGCTTTATTTCTGTTCATTTTGGCCATTGCAGCTTCCACTTCGGATTTTAGTATTTCCGGTCCATCCATCTCCTGGTGTATTCTCGGTTGTTCTCTCTTGTCGCCAAAGAGATCCTTTATGTATTCTTCCCATCGCTGGAGTATTTCCTCTTTCTCTATGATTGTCCCTTCCTTGGATTTTATGCATCCTGTTGAGGAACAGGTTTTTTGTCCTGTCAGTTCTCTTATCTCTTTATGCATTTCTGCTTTGTTGTTCCTGCTCAGTCTCTCTACTTCTGCACATTTGTTGTTGAGCCATTCCTCTTTGGCTTGTCTGCATTTGTTCCTTATCTCCCTGTGAAGTTTTTTGTACTCTGCTCCGTGTCTTGGCGTTATTTTTTGTCTCCTTTGCATCATGTGGAGGATCTCTTCGGTCATCCACTCATTTTTTCTTCTGCGTCTGATTTCCTTTGGGGCTATGTTGTTCGCTGAGGTCACCATTGCTTCTTTTAGTGACTCCCATTTTGAGTATCCTTTTCCAATTTGTTCTTCATATTTCTTTTTTACGCTGTTATTATATTCTTTCTGCAGGGTGAGATCATCCTCTAGTGTGTCGTATTGCAGTCTTGGTGTTATGCTGGGTTTCTTCAGTCTTCGGAGTTTCACTTTTAGTTTGCAGATGACTGGGACGTGGTCACTTCCGCAGTCAGCACCTGGGTACGTTTTGCATTGGACTACTGCGTTCCTGAATCTCTTGTTTATAGTTATATAATCTATTTGGTTCTTCGTGTCCCCTCATGGGCTTCTCCATGTCCATAAACGTCGTGGGTGTTCTTGGAACCAGATGTTAGTAATGACCTGGTCATTGGCTGAGCACCATTGGATCCATTTTTCTCCTCTTTCGTTGCGCTCTCCTAGTCCGAAGTTGCCGTTCGTGTCTCCTTCTCTATCTTTACCTACCTTTGCATTTAAGTCCCCCATTATTATCCTGACTTCTTGGCTTTTGCACTGAGCCTTAGCACTGTCCAGTTTTGAATAGAATGATTCTATTTCGTCCTCTGAGCTTTGAGTTGTTGGCGCATAGACTACTATAATAGCTATATTGAGGGGCCTTCCCCGCAGTTTAACCAAGAGGACTCTCTCTGACAGTTGCCAGTATCCAAGTACACATCTCTTCACTTGTTTGTTTAGTATTAAAGCGACCCATTTTTCGTGTTTTTTTCCTCCTGCATTTACTTCTCCATATTACTGGTTCCCAAATAGTATTAATGTTTCGCCAACTTAGGAGGTTTTTGTTGCCTAGCATATGGGCTGATTTCTTAAGTTTACGTAGTTTCCAATGATGTTCTCTTTCAATTATTTCAACTTCATCATGAAATGTCGTAAACATGGGTGAGAACAACAATCCGAAAAATGTAAATAATGTAAATAGTACCTCATCTCAGAAGTATACGCAAACCTAAACATATTTGGTCATCTATAAATTAGACTGATCAACAAAAAAAAAAAAACTGAAATTTTGTCGTGAGACCAAACATCTTTTTTTAACTAATTTCAGGTCGGTGAATTTGAAAATAACCTTACTTTTTCTTGGTTAGCTACTATTTCAGCTGTAGAGAAATACCCCATTTTTGTAAAAAAAAAAAAAATTAATTTGTTTTCTGAATATATGATATTGAAAAATGGCAATATTTCTCAAAGTATAATCATAGAAGCCTCTCAATTCGTATCTAAACAAACAAATTAAAACCAGACCCTAAATTTTTAAAAATTACACGATTGAATATACTAAGATCAACAAGTATTTTCATCAAGTCATCTAGTAAACTAACAACAGAACCTTTGTGAACATAAGATCTATTTTGTATCTATGGTAAAAAAACTTTCTCTTGATTGTCTGTCATGTTCAAAGTTATTTAAGTCCCTTTTGATACACCAGCAGTAGTCAGCCGTTATTCACTTGTCTCATCGTCCCCGATAGCGCTTTTCTATTGTTTTGATATTCTGATGGAATCGTTTTTCTTGTTCATCCCTCATATCGGCGCAAATATTCGAAAATTTATCTAAATAGCCATGTAAAAAATAAACATTAATGTTCCTATAACGTATAACTGATAAAGTTTATCAGTTAATTTTAATTTTGCAAATAAGCTGGAAAATTTCGGTATATCTGTTTTAAATTTTTTGACTCGTAAACACTTTTTCTCATGAAAATAGTTTAATTCAGGTAGCTGACATGAATTGCTCGGCCTATCTTAAAATAGACGTGTTTCTAGTACCTTCATTAGATAAATGTTGCGATCAGCCAATTGATCTTTCTTCCAAAAATGAGCCATTTTAGTTCAACAAAAACGTTAGCTAACCAAAAAATCTAAGGTCATTTTCGAAGTCAGCATCATCAAATTAATTAAAAACGTGTTTTGATTCTTGGCACAAAAATTCGTGTCGATGAGTGCAATCAGCCCACTTGCATAATCGTCTAAGGTATATAAATTAATTTTTCATATATTTGTGTGGAGCTTCTTTTGGAATATATTCTTTGTCTTTGATGCATTTTATCACAACCTTCAGTCTCCAACCCTCATTGCATTTTGGAATATCGAACTTTGAACATGTATACCCTTTCCGATACATACGCTCAATTTCTCCCCTGGTGAGTTCATAATCCGAAGGTGAATTGGCATGGCGAAGAAACATTCCAGAATTTGAGTAAAGTATTAAGAAACAGGACAATTTCGCTAGAAACAAAGTAGAAAGTACTGGATTGCTATGTGTTGTCAGTTCTTCAATATGGCAGTGAATGCTGGACAATATCATCAAAGATGAAGGAAAAACTTGGAGTAACTGAAATGTGGTTCTACGAAAGCACACTGGATATAAAGTGGGGGATCAAATCCATATTACAATCAATCTATAGACTGAACCCTCACTTTGTGGTCACAGTAGTTTCTATACATTTATATTCCTAAGATCCAAAAACACAAGGATGCATTCCAGGAGCTGAGAAGAGTATTAAGAAACAGGACAATTTCGCTAGAAACAAAGAGGAGAGTACTGGATTGCTATGTGTTGTCAATTCTTCAATATGGCAGTAAACGCTGGACAAAATCATCAAAGATGAAGGAAAAACTTGAAGAAACTCAAATGTGGTTCTACAGAAGGATGCTGCGAATATCATGGATCGAGCATGTGAGCAATGATGAGGTTTTAGAAATTATGGAAACGAAAAGGAAATTAATATTGAACATCAGGAAGGGACAGCTGAAACACCTGGGCCATACAATGAGGAAGAAAAGCTTAGAGAACCTGATACTAACAGGTCAGATAGAGGGGAAAAAAAGACAGGAAAAAGCATCTAATAATATATTTGAAGGATCTAGTCAGTTAGATGAACGAGGGTTGCATGGTGTAACAGGAGAAGGCTTGCTAAGAGCCACCAGGGATAGGGAGACGTGGAAAGCCATGATTGCCTACGTCTAGGACAGGGCACATGGAAGAATAATATATATGTCAACTGTTTATAAGAAATTATAATGTGGATATAAATTGAGGGATCAAATCTATATTATAATTAATATATAAACTGATCCTTCATTTTGTGACCACGCTAGTTTCTGTACATTTATATTCTAGATTTATGGGCTTGAGTTAGTGGATGGCAGAGCAGGGTTTGGGTGGTGTAACAGGAGAAGGCGTGCTAAGAGCCATCAGGAATAGGGAGATGAGGAAAGCCATGATCGCCTACGTCCTGAAAGGACAAGGCATGTAGAAGAAGAAGAAGAAGAAGAAGAGTTCATGCTAATGTCTTCCTTACAATGTCTTGTCATGAGTTTTGGGTAAGTGTTAACCTCAAAACCGTCATGTGAACGAGAGGAATTTTGAGAGTCTCGCCAAATTAGGATCATACCCAAAAGACAATTTGATTATGATTTTTGGCAATTCATATTCATAATTTGCTTTGTAAGAGGAGATTCTCATGACACGAACTGAGCTACCTTTACCATAAGAATATATAAACATCAGTTCTTTCACGACTCTTCTTTGATACCGAGAAATATATATCTCGCCATTTTACACCCAATGGTGTGTATAGCAGTAACTTTTTGTTACTGTTTCCGTAACAAACTGTTTTTTTATGAGGCAGGGTCGTTAGTGCTGCATCCAACACCCAAACCTGGAGGACCGGTGGACCATTCTTGGCTCTTCCGTTTACAGCACCTGGTATTCCCAAACGGTCACCCATCTAAGTACTGACCAGGCTCAATGTTGCTTAACTTCGGTAATTGGACGAGAACTGGTGCATTCAACACGATATAGTCGTAGACTGAGAAATATATATATTGGCAAAATTTTCATCTTCCTTACTGAATATATATATATATATATATATATATATATCTTTCTCAATATATATCCATTTGAACACAGTATATATCAGTCAGTGAAATGCCATACGTGATACATGCTTGGGTGATCATGTCTCGAAAGCGGCATGACTGACTAGGTAGATGATTTTCTTCCTAAACCTTAAGATCCTTTCGGACAACACTTCCTCAGAGGATATCGTTGGCGAGGCTAATTGACAAACTATGAAAACAAACTGAAGAGGAGGAGAAATTTTTGAACGATTAAAAAATAATTTATTTGTAATAGAACTTATGAACAAAACAGAAAAAGTTCCAGCAGAGTATAAAATGGAATTTGTTTACTCACGTTGCCATTACTTTCTGCGGTAGACTTGTTGCCAACCAAAGTTATAGAACCCAAGCTGTCCTGTTATTTGACTCATAGGTAAAGGGAAAAGAAATCTATTATATTATTATGTAGTAATTAGTGGGGGATCGGTTCCCTATTGTTATGAAGTAATAAACTGATCCCCCACTTTATGACCAATATAAGCCTTAATCATTATTCCAACTATTATATTCAGTCAGTCAGTTAAGTGCCATACGTGATACACGCTTTGGGCGATCATGTCTCAAAAGAGTCATGACTGACTGGGCAGAAGATTATCCCGCAGTAGGTTGCCATTGCTTTCTGCGGTAGACTTGTTGCCAACCAAGGTTATAGAACCCAATCTGTCTTGCTATTTAACTCATAGCTCGAGGGAGTAGAGATGGATTAATACCTTTCACAAGAGTATTTACGCGTGAATGCAACGAATTCAACTGAAATTCGAACTCGGCTGTCCAATTTCTCATTTCCAGCCGACATCCGCTACACCACAACACACATCCCTACTTTATACGTAGATATATATATATAACACCAACTATGAATACGGTGCTGACCGTTTTTGTTTTTTTTTTTTTTTGGAAAATAAAAAAATTATATAACTCTAGAAACATGCATGACAAATTCGATAAATCAAATTAAAAATAAAAAATATATATCATCCTGGATAATGGCTAAAAATATTAAAAAGCTTTCGGATATGCAGAACATTTGGACAATTTTTTACACACTTTATATCCCCTACATGCCTATGAAGAAGCCATACTTTGCATATCTCTGACCATAGGTCGATTAGGACTCATTTAAACAAAGAAATCCGAAATGATTTTGTAGCATAAGAATAACCATGCGCAAGGGAGTACTGTGATAGAATAAAGAGTTACAGGAGATGTCGAAGAAAGGATAAGAGATGAATTGGAATCAAAGAGATAGAAGATGGCAATCAACGGTGCATTAGAGATTGAAGCTATCAAGGAAGCATGCAAATGGAAGTGAGTTCCACAAACTGGATGTACGATATTTTGAGTTTGAGTTTTGTTTAACGGCATATCAAACTCTGTGGGTTATTTAATGTAAAAAAATGGGGTTTTAAGGTATTTTTTTTAATGTTCAGTTATAATAAAAAAAGTTGATTTAATCAGATTTTAATGAAATTTTGTTTTTATTCTTTTTTATTTAAGAAAACTGAAAATGTCTTCTAGTATTGTATTCAAAAATGTATGTTGCGGAGTTTTCTTTTCCTTAAAAAATTTATGGGAAAAATTTTCTCTTCAAAAAATGTATTGTTGGTATTATTGTTCCTTAAAAAAAAAATGTATATTTTTCAAAAAAATTTTCCTTTTATGTATATATTTCTATAAAAGTCTATTTTAATTTTTTCATAGTGTTTTGATCCCAGTTCGGGGGTTAACTATTTGCCCATAGCTTGGACCCTAAAAGGTGCTACCACTCTGGTAGGGTGGACCTGAGAACAGCAGTAATTAAGAGGTGGTTCCGCGCTTCTCGCAACCTCCCAATCAGAGGCCTTGATGCCAGATGCAGTTTATCGTCATGTCCTGGACCACGAAGTGCGAGAAAAGAAACTATTATAGTGAAAGAATTAATTAATATGTTTTTACTAAATAAAAATGATTTTTCCAGATACAAATTCTACCATTACAGCGAGCGGGGGGGTAACATATTTTTACTTTTCAAGTCTGTTAGCACATAAGTGAATGTAACAAACACGATTTGAATTCAGTCTCTACTCTTGACAAGACGGTAACCATGGACCAAATTTTTTTTTGGGGGGGGGGGGGAATCTGGAGTGTATTCGCATTACAATTTCTTCTTTATATTTAAACGGTTTCCTTCTCTAAAACTGGTTGATTCCGAAAGATTGATATTAGAGTCCCCTTTCCTATATAACACTAGCAGTATAGCCCGGCGTTGCTCGAGTGTCATGAAAGCTTTAAAAGTAATCAATGGTCCTGGGGCTCAGACTCTATGGAAGTTGGCACGAAAGACTAAAAAGCAATAGTTGTTTCCAGTTAAATCGAAACCGTAGACTGAAAGAAAAATGAATGGATGTAAGTCAAATTTTTATTTCCTGGTATCGATATCAAATAAGTTTTTTTCGTCGTAAACTGAATTTTGAAGGTTAAATAAGTCCTCTGAGTAAATGGTATCATGGCTGAGATTAACAACTACAATTATACCTACTTAGAGCCAAACCCGAAGCAAAACCTAAAACAAAAGGGCTGAAAAAAATAGACATACAGGCAGATAAACAGACACACACACTGTTTAGGATGTGGTTTCCGGCTTTCTCTCTTCCAATCTTTTCACTCTTCTCTTTATTTTTTCCAATTGGAGTAGATAGATTAAACTATCGCGCGGTTCATACTCCACCCACGTCTATTGAACTGGTGAAGAGGCTCATCCCTTGTTCCCTGTTTAGGATGTGGTTTCCGGCTTCCTTTTTTCCAATCTTTTCACTCTTACGCAGCCTCCTGCACATCGGTGGCGTTACCGCCTTGCTCGGGGTAATATGATTAAAAAAAAAACATCTGGCCTTTTATATATATATATATATATATATATATATATATATATATATATAATCGATTTTCTGCACTATTGTAAGAACTGCAACCTTGAAACTTCTGAATATCGTTTCTTATGTCTTTGTCTATGAGTGTATCAAATTTGATTAAAATCGGACCACTCATTCTATAACCCGATTTTTTCGATTATCGATTTTCGATATATTATCGAGGGTACCTCGACACAAAACCTAGCTAAGAACACTCGCAGACGCTTATAGTACAACTGTGTAAATTTTCAAGAAAATTGGTTTAGCCGTTTCGGAGTCTATAGGTAACGGACACACACACACACACACACACACACACACACACACACACACACAGTTCCATTTATAAATAAGTTTAGATTAGATATAGCTGAGTGCAGAAGGGTTGGCTATTTATGTGAAAATGAATTCAACAAACTAAGCTGTATTTTGAACTCGTCTCGTCAATTCCCCTGTTTTCCTCGCCGATTACCTTTAAGCGGGCTGCACATTCTCCTTTTTGTTGTCCAAAATAAGAAGAAAAAGAAACCACATTATAAACAACGAGCCTTCGCCTTTACCGGAAAGGCAGGTGACAAGCAATGTTAAAGGGGCGTTAGGGTAGAGAATTAAACACCTTCATCCCAAATCTCAATGTCACTGGGATATCGAATAAAAGAAAAATAAATCATGTCTCTCAGAAAGAAACCTGACAGTCAAATGAGCAGAGTTGAAAACAGGACATTTTTATTAATATTGACTGACGTCAAAAAGCTTATCGCATTTTAGGGGATATAAAAATCTGGGGAACAACAATAATAACAACAACAACAATAATAATAATAGTAATAATAATAAACTTTTCTCTACTTTCTCATACATCTTTCTTACATATATATATATATATATATATATATATATATATCTTTGATTTCCATACGTAGACAACTACGTATAGAAATTAAAAGGAGAAAACGCTAGAAACCCCAACGTGGGGTGGAAAATAGTTTTAAAAAAAGCCAAACATTGCAACAGTGGTGACACCTGCGGATTGTGCCAAGATGAAAAGTTGGCTATATATAGTATTATTTCCAGAACGACAAAAGCAATTAAACGAAAGATCCGAAATAATGGTTGTCTCTTTAACTGAGTAGATTCATGCAGACCTCGAAGTTTCGTGAGGACACTGTTATGAAGTCGGCATGAATCTGCTCAGTTTAAAAAACAAGCTCTTTGTACTTATCAACACTTTATCTTCACCCCGAAATCGACCATTTTACGATAAAAAAACCTGCTTGCCAAAACACAGTTTATTAGTAAAACTACTGAAAAATAACAACCTTGCCGCTAAACATTATCACAATTAAACACGCAAAAACGCACGCAAGCACACACTCACGCACGCACACACACACAAACACACACACACACACACACACACACACACACACACACACACATATATATATATATATATATATATATATATATATATATATATATATAAGCAGCAAGTCTTCATTAATGCAAAATTCTGTAGACGAAGAACTTTTTTGTTTATCTTCAGTTTTTTTAAATATTTTTCTTTCAATGTATCTCTTGATCTAGTACATAGAAAAAGAAGAGGTAGTACTAGTAGTTTTGGGAATACGATCTCTGAAGGTAATTACAGTACCAGTGATCTCTGGAGGATTAGTATTTGTGCAAAAACAAGGAAAATAACTTTTAGATTATAAATTTTCATTTGGAACAGCGAGCATATTTCCTAAATCTGGCCTCTCATTAAAAAAAAGAAAATTAAAAAAGCAAGAACAACTGATTACTTTATTTTCTTAAGTGACAAGAAGCGACCTGTTATGGCGAAACACGCCTATTCTAGTAAATAGAATCCCCCACTTAATTTAAGTAGGAGTAGTATGAGGAACGCGGGTCAGTCGAGGTTGGACGATAGTAGTCGGCAGTTAGTCGAATACGAAAGTAGTCAGTGACCTGGTAAGATTACACTGCGTAATACATATTATATCAAGTTCCTAACGTTTTGTACGTCGAACCTATTAAGACCGATTTTAACACAAATAAAAGCCTCCAATGCGAAAATAACTCCACAAGACGCGAAAATAAATTTCAAACCACCAATTAACATCATACTCTCTGAGAAAATGAAATGGTAATGATAACATTAACGACATATCATAGCTTTAAAAATACGACAAAATTTCTCCGTGCCGGGCCAAGAGGTTTTCCCATTTGAAACCATCCTACACATATACGAGAGTCATTCAATAAATAAGGTGAATTTTTCGGTATAAGGACTTCTACGAGGGTCATTCAATAAATTAGGTGAATTTTTCGGTATAAGGACTTCTACGAGGGTCATTCAATAAATTAGGTGAATTTTTCGGTATAAGGACTTCTACGAGGGTCATTCAATAAATAAGGTGAATTTTTCGGTACAAGGACTTCTACGAGGGTCATTCAATAAATTAGGTGAATTTTTCGGTATAACGACTTCTACGAGGGTCATTCAATAAATAAGGTTAATTTTTCGGTATAAGGACTTCTACGAGGGCCATTCAATAAATTAGGTGAATTTTTCGGTATAACGACTTCTACGAGAGTCATTCAATAAATAAGGTGAATTTTTCGGTATAAAGACTTCTACGAGGATCATTCAATAAATAAGGTGAATTTTTCGGTATAAGGACTTCCACGAGGGGCATTCAATAAATAAGGTGAACTTTTCGGTATAAGGACTTCTACGAGAGTCATTCAATAAATAAGGTGAACTTTTCGGTATAAAGACTTCTACGAGGGTAATTAATTAAAAAAGGTGAATTTTTCGGTATAAGGACTTCCACGAGGGGCATTCAATAAATAAGGTGAATTTTTCGGTATAAGGACTTCTACGAGGGCCATTCAATAAATAAGGTGAATTTTTCGGTATAAGGACTTCTACAAGGGCCATTCAATAAATAAGGTGAATTTTTCGGTATAAGGACTTCTACGAGGGCCATTCAATAAATAAGGTGAATCTTTTGGTTTAAGGACTTCTAATATAAATATAAGCTTACTATTTTTATATTTTTTTCCATTACTTCTTTTTCAAAAGGTATTAATGTTTTTGTCTGCTGTTCACCAGAGGAGACTCTACACTACGGCGTAGCCTCGTCTGGTTTCTTCTCCGCCTGAAGGCAGAGAATCCGACAAAGTCAAGGACCGCCGCACGCTGTGGAGCCCCTCTGACTGTCTATGACAATGTGCGACCTTCCCATATGAGCAGAATCCCGAGGTAGATACGGCACTTGGCCAATTAACGCGGGAAAACCAAGCCGTGGGCTCTAACAGAAATTCTTGTCTGCTTTTCAACAGAAAATTTTCTTTCAGTTTCAGTTTAATTTTCCTTTTTTTTTTATGATAACCTATTTAGTTTCTGTAAGCCCTTGCCTCTTAATAACCTTGTTGGCATGTTTGTGATGATGAAAATTAAAAAATATATATTCCTTCAAGCCTCATATAAGTTATATTGGCTCCTTATGAATGGGGACACTACTCTTACGAGATTTAATCAAATATTCCATCTGGCTATTCTGTGAAGATTTATAGCGGGTTATCTATTGTTTTCCCGTTTGTAGTGAAGGGTAGTTGTGTACTGTTGCAGGTTAACGGAATTTGGCCTTGTGGTAGATAGCCCACTGTAAGTCATAAAATTATTATAAAATCAAGAAAAGCAATTTGAGTTGAAAATAACATTTTTATATATACACATATCAATTAATGTTTTTACAATTAAAGTAAAAATTGAATATACGCCCAACGGAGGTTAAAATGTTCATGGCAAATAATAAGCTGAAAGAGAATTAATTCGATCGGAAAAAAGTTACTAAAATTTCTAAATTATAATCAAATAACAATTTCCCTTTGTGTCGAATGATAATTACTTTTTGGGGGCCGATGCACGTAACTTAATGAATAGTGGCTCGGGTTGGGGAATCAGGTATCCATGTCCATTATATTCCTTTTCGCTATATATATATATATATATATATATATATATATATATATATATATATATATATATATTGTCTTTGTGTGCGTGAGTGTGTGTGTTACTGCTGCTACCACCTTAAATTGTGGCTGTCTGAAAATAATTTTAAAAAAGCTGATATCTCGGTTTCAATTATTCAACGTTTGGTAATTTAACGCAGTGAAATTCCTATTAAACGTTTAAACTAATTCATCTCGCTCATGTATCAACCCTATATCAGTAAATTGGGGGTAGCTTTTTTGGTTTTTCTTTTTGCGCACGCCTTTTAATTGTTACTGTTCTTTTTGTGGTTGAGGTATTAGTTTGAATTACTGAATATCTTACTAAAATAGATTGTCGAAAACAGTTTGTTAAGTTATTCCAAAGATAATTATGAATATAGGAAATTGTCCGATTGATTCATCACTATGAACAAAGGCATATTTTTGCTGACGTGAAGACCTTCTTAATTTTAAAAAAATTACTTATAGCCTTAGGTTGTCCTTGCAATACACCTACTTTATAAATGTTTCAAAAAACCTTCAGCAGAAATTATTTGCTTTGTAAATAATGCGTTAATGCATTTGGTTTATATATCAAACACTCGAGTTTGGTGACGTCGCTAGCTACAGACTCACTAAAAATTTCAAAATTAAATCCCCTCCCCGATCTATTTAAGATAAGGGTTCCAGTTCTTTATAAGGTCCACTTCAAATCTATACTCCTAAAATCTCTGACTGAGCTCTGAAATTGGATTCACTATTTATTTATTTTTGTTTTCTCCCAACAGGAGTAGATAGGTTTGCATATCGTCCAGTTCTCACTCCTCTTCTGTCTTTTGAACACTAGTAGAGGTTTATTCCTTTTTCCTGTTTACGATTGTGTTGTGGATCTTCGTCGCCAATTTCTTGTAAAGATTTTTTTTTATAATCATATCGCCCAAGCAAGCCATTTTACTGCCACTGTTTTGCAGGGGGTTACATAGAAGGAAAGTTATGAGAAAGAGTGACAGGTTATAGGAGGTGTCAGGAAGTATGTAAGAGAAGGATGAATGTGGCCATGAAGTGAGGGATCAGTTGATATACTGATTGTAATGTAGAATTGATCCCCCACTTCATATCCACATTATAATAGCATAGAATTTTTTTTAATAATCATTTCTCCACAAGCAAGGCATTTTACTGCCACTGTTTTGCAGGGGGTTACATAGGAGGAAAGTCATGAGAAAGAGTGACAGGTTATAGGGGGTATCAGGAAGTGGGTAAAAGAAGAATGAGAATACTGATGAGAGTGGAGTGGACGGAGCATGAGGGAGAGGATGCAGGTTAGTGAGATAGGAGATGACTACTGACTTTACATTTAAATTCTTGGAGATTGTAGTTGTCGGGAAAGTAAATAAATGGAAGGGAATTCCACAGGCGGGAAATGCGAGAAAATTAGCTGGTTGAGTAGAATTTGAGTTTACAATTTATTGGTTTCACAGTAAAAGAGTGGGACCTAGTCGCTAATCTTGTGGCTCAATTAAATTTATATATAAAGGGCACCAGTGAGCTAAGTTCATCGGAGCAGAATCTGTGAAATTATTTGTAGAAGAGACACAGGGAAGCCACATTGTGCTGGTGAGAAAGTGACTGTATCTGAGTTGCCAAGTCGGGATCTATCATATTACAGATTCTCTGTTGGATTTTGTCAAGGACCCCTAGGTGGATAGCAGGAGCATCCGACCAGATATGGCAGCAGTATTCAATGCACGGTCGGATGGTAGATTTATGTATGTGCAGGATTGTTTTAGGCGAAAAAAAACTTCCTGGCCCTACACACTTCGCCGCAAAATTGTAGTGACCGGTTTGACCGGAAGTAAGACACGGAACACAGGAGGTAGGTTCAAAACAATGTATTATTATAACAAGAAAAAGATATACAAAATAAGAGTTAGAAATAAGTATATAGAAATAAGTAAGTCCGAACTACGCTGCTTATTGCCTGAATCGTAGTTGGCCTTAACTGCCTACTAGCTGTTGTACTACACTGCTGTTAGCAATACTTAAGTGGCCACTTTAGATGAAATGTGGGACAAGGCCTTTTTAATGTGGGCAATGCGTGGTATATAGCCCGAGCAAAAATTTCTGTCTAATTTTCCCCAGACGAGACTCTACCCTTCGGTTATTACTGTGTTATTACTCTCCTCCCGAAGGCAGATAGTTTGACAATACGCAGGCAATCATCTGCCGTTAGCGACCTCTCGGAAATGACGCAGGTAATTATATATCAAGAGAAAGAGTCCATTCCTCGTAGGAGGGTACCATAGCAGATTGGGGGTCTGGTTTCTTCTAAAGTCTACTTCCACTCTCTACCCTAATGTATCTGACCGGACTCTGTAACGTTATTCACTGAGTAAATCTTGGCCTTTTTTAGTTTAGAGTTCTCTTGCCTGTATGGCACCCAAAACTTCACTTCTTGCCCTTTCTTACTCTGAGACAGCGCCATATAGTAACCCTCTACCTTGAGTGGATTCTTGGCCTTGTATTTGGGCGAACATTACTTAAAAATAAAGATAAAAGCTAACAGAATAATCTTGCAATGCTTCAAACCGGTTAAGCTATTATCTGAAGCTTTATGAAAATTTAAATTTGGCGTTTTCACAACTCTAAAACAACCTCGCCTACAACAAGGTTAGAAAAATAACTTTGCTAGAAAGTAAAAAACAGTGATAAGTGCTTAATAAGACAACGTTACTTTGAAGTAGAAAAAATGATTCCGACTTTTAAAGAACGTCTTAGGTGACATCCGGTGTCTTTATATTTTTTTTTAATCTGTTGCATTCGGGAATATCAAGTTAACAAATTCACAAAACGGGCAAACTGTAACAAAATATTTTTTAAAAAATGATGATAAAATACAAAATTTAATTAAGTGTGATTTGTATTATTTCCCCTCATACGTATTCGTGTATATTCGAACAAACTCCATTCTCAGTCACGAACCTGCATCCTCTCTCACATACTCCTTTTTCTGTCCACTCCACTCTCATCAGTATTCTCACCATTCTCTTACCCACTTCCTGACACCCGCTATAACCTGTCATTCTTTCTCATAACTTTCCTCCTATTTAACCCTCTGCAAAACAGTGGCAGTAAAAATTATAAAAAAAACAAACCATGCTATTATATAGATATAAAGTGGGGGATCAATTCTACATTACAATCAATATATAAACTGATCCCTCACTTTATGGTCGCATTGATCCTTCTCTCATGCTCCGTTCTCCGTCCACTCCACTCTCATCAGTGTTCTCATCATTCTCTTACCCACTTCCTGAAACCCCCTATAACATGTAACGTTTTTTCATAACTTTTGTCCTAAACCCCTGCGCACCAGTGGCAGTAAAATACCTTGCTTATGGCGATATAATTATAAAAAAAATTGTAAAGTCAATAGTCATCCCCTATCTCACTAACCTGCATCCTCTCTCTCTCTCTCTCTCTCTCTCTCTCTCTCTCTCATGATCGTTTCTCCGTCCAATTCACTCTCATTAATATTCACATCTTTTCCTTTACCCACTTCCTAACACCCCTATAACCTGTCACTTTTTCTCATAACTTTCGTCCCGTGTAACCCCTGCGCACCAGTGGCAGTAAAATTACTTTCTTAGGGCGATATGTTTATAAATAAAAATGTAAAGTCAATAGTCATCTCCAATCTCACTAACTTGCATCATCTCACTCTCTCTCATGCTCCTTTCTCCGTCCACTCTACTCTCATCAGTATTCTCATCCTTTTCTTACCCACTTCCTGACATCCCTTATAAACTGTTACTCTTTCCCATAACTTTTTATCTATGTAACCCCTGCACAACAGTGACAGTAAAATGCCTTGCTTGTGGCGATATGATTAAAAAAAGATTGAATTAACTTCAGATAAGTTATACCGGCTTTCAGTTTCTCGCTACAATTTATTCAACTTACAGTCAACATGGAATATTGCACAGTTTCAACGTCTTCACTGACCACACCAGAGAAAGACACAACAACTCAAAAAATCAGCCTACCTGGATCGATAAAATAATCTATAATTTAAAAAAGCGCCTATCGATAATTAGTTCTTTATTCCCATTTTTACTGATGTGAAGATTTCTGTAATTTCAAAAATTATATATAGTCTTGGATTTGCGTTTTGATGCAGTGGATATCTGAATGGCAAATTGGGAAGCGGAGTTCGAATTCCAGTTAAATCCGTGGCATTTCTTTACGCCTAAATATCCTTTGGAAAGGTATTAATCCATCTCTTCCTTCCAGTTATGGGTTAAACAATAGGACAGATTGGTTTCTATAGCTTAGGTTGGCAACCAGTCTACCGCAGAAAGGCAACCTACTGCGCGATAATTTTCTGCCCAGCCAGTCATGTTTCTTTGGAGACATGATCGCCCAAACCGTGTATCACGTATGGCACTTAACTGACTGACTGAATATAATAGTTGGAAACATAATTAAGGCTTCTACTGGACATAAAGTGAGGGATCAATTTTATGTTGTTATGAAGCAATAAACTGATCCCCCACTAAGTAATACTTAATGATAAAATCCATCTCCTCCCTCTCTAGCTATGAGTCAAATAACAGGACAGATTTGGTTCTTTAGCCTTGGTTGGCAACCAGTCTACCGTATAATGCAATGGCAACCTACTGAGCGATAATCTTCTGCCCAGCCAGTCATTTCTCTTTCGAGACATGATCGCCCAAGAATGTATAACCTATGGCATTTAAATGACTGATATATAATCTTGCTTCAGCCTTCGAATACAGATATTTTATGACATTATTACAACATAAATTTTCTGCATTGTAAATGGCAGCATTTACTTTATTTTTACTGTTCAAACTCAAACGTTTGAAAAGTTTTTTCCGGGTTCAATTAAAAAAATAAATATAAAAAAAAGTAAAAGCAAAAATATTGGTTCTGCAAAGCTTCAAAAATATCAACCACAATTTCGGCGTACTTCAGCAAAATCCCAACCCTGCTTTTCCCAACTCGAAAGTAACCTCCCTAAGATCAAGTATACTCTGTGAAGATGTGAATTACATTATTACTTTCTCATAGAAAGGAACTCATAAATAATGCAATTCCAAATTCTATATTCCAGAAAGAATTAATAGTTTAACAATACCATAGGAATTAAATGTAAAAGCAGTAAATTAAACGAGAAGCGTTTTTGAAGAAATCGCAACGAAATTCAAAAGTTGTTTCAATTAAAACAAAGCGATAATTAAGTTAAAAAGAAAACTTTAAGCTAACTTTACATTACATCGAAAGTGAATAACTAATTTAAAAACGTTAAAGTATTAATTCAAAAATCATATATAAGAAAGAAGTGAAATTTAATTACTTTACCTTTCGTGACAAATGAGTCACAATTTCATCAACATATGATATCCTCTAAAAACTTAATGCTCACTTAAAAAATTAAGCAACAGCTAACAAACATCGAGTTCCTTCACACTGTGCTCCAAAATTAACAATGCGATCCATCTACATCCCTGTAAATTTGACATCTTTCCTTAGAGTTGCGATAGCTCGACACTAGAACCGAAACATCATCAGTACCAAAGGCAAAGTACCTGGCTGAAGTGGTAGCACCAGGTAAGGAGATTCCGCTTTGAACCGGATTCGCCTTTAACTTGCGAATTAAAGACTCTAACGCAAAAACGCAAAGCCAAAGCGAAAGCAGACAACTTTGACGAATGGATCAAGACAATACAAAAGGCTTCGATCTTACTCCATTCCGTTTCCTCAACGCACCAGCAGACGCATACAGAAGTCGGATCTAGGTGCGAAAGTACGACCCGAAACCAGAAGTACTGGTCCTGGACGCTGGTATGCTCATCACATACGTGGTAGAATTTAAAGACGCGGCCGGAGTGCGGATTGATCAACAGGGGTATGACTTCCAGAGGTTATGAACAAGAATAGGAGAGATGATTAGTCTCTCTACACCTCCAGCTCTTTGGTTTGTAGCCGGTCACAATGATCAGCTGTTTCAGGCCCCTACATCAATACAGGTGGGAATAGAGAGAAAGATTTCGCAATCTAGCATGATTTCTAAACTCCAGCCCCTAGTCAAGTTATCGCACGAGACACTCAGTAGCTGGCCATATTCTGAAAAGTATGCGGCTTGATGCTCCCTGATAAATTCAGAAGGGACATCAAATACCGCAACATTGTTCTACTCTTGACATTAAGATCAGATCTTTAATGATCAGGTTTTGCTTCCGGCATGGGTTGCAGTATATCCCACATGAAGACCGAAACTTTAACTATTCCAAAAGGCTTAACTCCCAAGAACTCCAGTGACTTTACCATTGTGTCTTTCGTGGCGGGACAACTTTCGAACGCACGCTTCTTCACCACAAATACAGACACTTTTTTGTTAATTTTCTTCAGTTCTTATTAGTCTTCTAATTCACCTTCTTTAATAAGGCGAGCGTGAACTTGACTCGCTCCAGAATCTCCACCATATTGATGATGCATTTTGGGAAGGGGGACTTCCATCAAAAAGGCAATTTCCCAGCTTTAGCATCCTCTTTCTTTTTGTCTTGAGATTTTTCTTTTTAATATTTTTGCTATTATCGGCCTCCGTACATTCCTCTCCATACTTTTTAGCATCAGAGTACCTTTTTCGGTGGATGAATCGAACAGGTATTTTCTCATCTGCCAACCATGTTGAATGTTTTTCAAATATTGTGTCCAACCGAGTTTTTTCTTTAATAAATCATCAAATAAATGTAAGGAGAGTGAAGGAAAAAAAGTTAACAGAAAATATAAATAATATAAAATAAAAAACGTAGAAAAATTAATCACTCAAAAATTAAGCGTAAAAATATTTAAATACAAAGCAGTAACGCACAAAAGTTACCTTTGTAATAAATAAAAAATAAAAAATATCCTGAAAGTTTTAAAGAAACTGGTTAAATCAGAAAAGAAAAAGAAAATAGAAATAAAGTAACGTTACAAAGAATTACGTTACAAAGAATTATAATAAGAATTACGTTACAAAGAATTATAATAAGAATTACATTACAAAGAATTATAATAAGAATTACGTTACAAAGAATTATAATAAGAATTACGTTACAAAGAATTATAATAAGAATTACGTTACAAAGAGTTATAATAAGAATTACGTTACAAAGAATTATAATAAGAATTACGTTACAAAGAATTATAATAAGAATTACGTTACAAAGAATTATAAGAATTACGTTACAAAGAATTATAATAAGAATTACGTTACAAAGAATTATAATAAGAATTACGTTACAAAGAATTATAATAAGAATTACGTTACAAAGAATTATAATAAGAATTACGTTACAAAGAATTATAAGAATTACGTTACAAAGAATTATAAGAAGAATTACGTTACAAAGAATTATAAGAATTACGTTACAAAGAATTATAATAAGAATTACGTTACAAAGAATTATAATAAGAATTACGTTACAAAGAATTATAAGAATTACGTTACAAAGAATTATAATAAGAATTACGTTACAAAGAATTATAATAAGAATTACGTTACAAAGAATTATAATAAGAATTACGTTACATAGAATTATAAGAATTACGTTACAAAGAATTATAATAATAATTACGTTACAAAGAATTATAATAAGAATTACGTTACAAAGAATTATAATAAGAATTACGTTACAAAGAGTTAAAGTGAAGTGGTAAAATACTAAAGTAATATTCGAAAAGAAATTTCACTCAAAAAACGGAAAAGAAAAGTAAAAGAGTAAAAAGAAAAGAAAATTAAATAATACACAAACAATTAAATAACGCAAATGAACGGGTTTTTTTTTTAATAAACAGTTGAAAATAACGAAATCAATACTTAATATTTAACAAAACAGAAAAACTGAAAAATAAAAATAAGAAAAACATGTAGCAAAAAAAAAATGAATTATCTAAAAAGAAAACAAAATGGCCGAAATAAACTGTAAAATGAAAAGTTGACTGACTAGAGTTATATAAAAATTAAACGGAAAAAGAAGGCATTAACGACGGGAGTTTTAAATAAAAGCAAAATAAAATCTTAAAAAAAGAGCAAGAAAAAACACTAGTGCAACAATGTCCTACAGGTGGTAGCTGAAGAGAGTGACAAGAAAGGACTACAAATAAACTGCATGAAAACCAAATGCGTGATCATCAGCAAAAACGGCAGCCAAAATGCCAAATACAGGTGAGAGACACTGAAATCAAGCAAGTACAAAAATTTAAATACCTGCGACACAGATCCGAAGGCAAAAGAAGCATTCCAGAAGTTGAGTAAAGTATTAAGAAACAGGACAATTGCACTAGAAACAAAGAGGAGAATACTGGATTGCTACGTAATGTCGGTTCTTCAATATGGCAGTGAATGCTGGACAATATCATCAAAGATGAAGGAAAAACTTGAAGCAACTGAAATGTGGTTCTACGGAAGGATGCTGCGAATATCATGGACCGAGCATGTGAGCAATGATTAGGTGTTGGAAAGGATGGAAACGAAAAGGAAATTAATACTGAGCATTAGGAAGAAACAGGAAGTTCCTGGGACATGCAATGAGGATGGAGGGCTTGGAGAACCTGATACTAACAGGCCAGATAGAGGGAAAAAGAGACAGAGGAAAGCATCGGATAACATATTTGAAGGGCCTGATCAGGTGGATAACGGAATAAGGGTTGCATGGTGTAACAGGAGAAGACGTGCTAAGAGCCACCAGGTATAGGGAGACGTGGAAAGCCATGATCGCCTACGTACTGAAAAGACAAGGCACATAGAAGAAGAAGATATATGACAACTGTTTATAAGAAATTATAATGTAGATATAAAGTGGGGAATCAAATCTACATTAAAATCTACAGTATTTACATTATTCGGACTATTGTCCTCATCTTTGTTGCCATTTCTACGACGTTTAATAATAGATCATTCTATTTGTCTATATTTCTGAGATGAGGTAGTATTTACAGTATTTACATTATTCGGACTATTGTCCTCATCTTTGTTGCCCTTTGTGCGACGTTTCGGCCGTTGCACGCTTTTTAAGGACACATGGCCCAATGGATATAGACGTTGGTTAGTTCCTGTGACTTGATCCAAAGAGTTGTGAGTTCATTACCAAGCTACAACAGTGGTGGACAAGTAACTTACAGGGTTAGAGTAAGATAACCCATGACTACCAAAAGAAGCATTATTTCAGCACAAGGAATGGAGTTCATATACGCCAGTGATTGTAATAAAGGGTTTGGTTCGAAATTCCTAGCACCTGAAGAAGGTAGGAGCGTACAACGGCCGAAACGTCATACAAATTGCAACAAAGATGAGGACAATAATCCGAACAATGTAAATACTGGCAGTTAAATTGTGTACTATTATGAACTCTTGCTTCGCTATAATTTTTCTTTTTTGTAAGTTATATAATTTTTGTTATGTTGTTTGGATGATATTTAAATATTTCGCAAAATGACATAAATTGAATTTTAAGCTTGTTAATAGTACTTACTATAATTAGTTGTAGCTGATCTTTATGTTATTTTTGTTAAAAATCTTTTTACATTTTTTTTCAATTTTCTAAAGGTTTATCGATTAGCTTGAAAAAGATTCTGCCGAAATTAGTTTTTACATTACGTCTGTATGGTAGTTAAACTATAACACGCTGCAGTGACTTTGTATTTTTACTTTCTACGTTTTTTCATGTATTCTAAACGTACTTTAGGTTTGCTTTATTTTAGGGATTTTAGATATTTAACTTTAGCTGCATCAAAATTTTCCTTAGTAATAAATGTCAATTTATATTGTACTGATTTATGTAAATACTTAAGTATAATGGGGTGATTTCACTTGCTATTTACGTATCTCTGGTTGTGTAAATCTTTTATATATCTATATCTATATCTATATATATATATATTTTAATCATTTCACCCCGAGCAAGGCGGAAACGCCACTGATGTGCAGGGGGCTACATAATTGTAAAAAGATTAATTAGAAAAGAGTGCGGAGTACAAACTAGTTAGAAAGGAACAATAGAAAGCTGAGAAAGCAGGTGCGATGACAAATACATAGGTGGTGAGAAAGGGAAGGTTATACGGGGGTGGGGAGAGAGCTAGAGTCCAGTGGTTAGTAGATGACTTTGCATTTAAATTTCTGGAGGTTGTAGCCGTCAGGAAAGCAAGAATACGGGAGCGAGTGCCACAGGCGGGAAGTGCGAGAGAAGAAGCTGCAGGAGTAAAGGAAATCTGAGTCTGTGTGACGTTTCCCTATGCACGCCTACATTTTTTAAGCTACGCCATTCAAACTTTCTAGGGACACATATCTACAGGGAAGCCAGGTCGACACATACTTTTTGAGTTTAACTTCAGTAATTTTTACCTTTCTCACTTTTTGGCCAATGGAGCTGATTATTTACATTTGCTCCGTAAACATCTAAGATCTAAGATGGTTGCTAGATTAGATCAAAGAAATGAAATCCCACGTGTCAAACACGACTAAAAAAACAAATGAGCCTTTATATTTAATTTTTATTCTGACGTTTTAAAAATTTATTTGGTAAACAAAAACTGTGAAGATTTTTCCCAGTAATTTTGAAATAAAATAAATATTTTTTTTAAAAAAGTGTTTTTTAAACAAAAACAAAATATGTCAAAAAAATAATTTTCAGATGTAATATTTCATACTTCAGAAAATAAAATAAAAAAAACAACATGTTTTGCTAAATATTTTATGCATGAAATCAACTGTCTGTAATTCGTGTGGCATTAATGTAACTTTTTAATCTAAAATTAAATGTTTACATTTTTAAATTTTCTTCGAAAATTTCCGAAATTCATTTAGTCAACAAAAATGTAAATATTTTCCCTCGTAATTTTGAAACAAAAACAAACGCAATGTTGTTTACAATGTCACACCAAACATTAACTCACGTTTACGGAAAACAAAAGAAAATAGGTTTTATAATGAAATTTTTAACAATTTTTATATAATTTTTTTTATATAACTGAGTTTTAAAGGAATTTAACCATTTAATATTATAAACATAATTGCATCACAAGATTTTTTTTCATATGCCTGCTAAAAAAAGAGCTCGATTACGGCGTATGACCTCTAAAGCTGCGGCAGTCATGGCAACAGGGGCAATTGCTGTATCCAGTACCAATGTTAAGGCGGCGACTACAAGCGCTTGGAAATCGCAACATGCTGCATTAATCATCTAAATAAAAAATATTCTACTCACGCAGTAAGTAATGAATTTGAACACTCTCGGTTACTGGCGTCTGTCAGCATTCCTCAACTGAGCGCCCATAGTTCAAAGGTAGAATCGCCAACTGATGTCAATTCGGGTTTCAGTCCTGGCTAGAAGCAATCGTTTGTCGAAGCATACGGATGAGCTGTGTTACAGCGAAGCAGATCTGTCTACGGATGACTCTCTCTCTCTCTCTCTCTATATATATATATATATATATATAATCGAAAAAGGACGAATATATATAAGCAAAGAAGGAAGAGAAGTAGAAAAGAAAAATGGAATAGTAAAATGAAAGAAAATTTAAAGAAAAAAGATAATATACGCAACAATAGGCCACTTGATTAATGCGTTTATTCGTGAATTTAATTTTGAGTTCAATCCTTGTGCCGGGCAGTGTGTATTTGGACTCAATGGAAACGGACGATCAATAACTGTACAGTACCAAAAATAAAAAAACTATAAAAACAAATCCCTAGACATGAGCTGTGGAACGAGAACATTTCAACCTGGAATGTTAAATAAAGGGTTAATTCTCTGTAGACTACCCAGAATCGATATACAGCCGATGAAGTCCGTAGGGCACAACGGCGAAACGTTGTGATAACAACAAGAAATATAAGAAGATTAGTCCGAATATACATAGTGTAACCAAGATAATATTGTCGGAGAATACCGACTATGGAGCCATGAGAAGATACGTGGTTAAGTTTTTCTCTCCATAAAAAAGAAAAACTTTTGGCAACTTTATTAAATTGATATCTCATCGATCTGGTAAATTTAAAGCTGAAAAAAGAGAAGAGAACTTCGAACATACCGTTATGGGTAACGTTCCCAAGCAACCCGACTATCGGATCGAAGGCCGTCGCTCACCGTCTGCACTGGATGGGCCTGAACTACAAGAGACGAAAACGAACGATTGCCTTCGACCCATGCGCCACACATCTCGAAGCCGTTTCGGCTCTTTACAACAAATCGGGGAGTCGAGTTCGAATTCCAGCTGAATTCCTTGCATTCACTTACGCACAAATACCTTTGAGAAAGATATTAATCCGTCTCTTCCTTCTAGTTATGGGTTAAGTAATAAGACGGATTGGGTTCTATAGCCTTGGCTGGCAACCAGTCAACCGCAGAAAGCAACCTACTGCGGAATAATCTTCTTCGACCAAGCGTGTATCACGTATAGCACTTAACTGACTGACTGAATATAATAGTTGAAAACATGATTAAAGCTTCTACTGGATATAAAGTGGGGGATCAATTTTATATTGTTACAATGTAATAAACTGATGCCCCACAAATTACTATTTAATACTATAAAACATCTCTTCCCCCTCTAGCTATAAGGCAAATAATAGGACGAATTGGGTTCTATAGCCTTGGCTGGCAACCAGTCTACCGCAGAATGCAATGGCAACAAACTGTGGGATAATCTTCTGCTCAGTCAGTCATGTCTCTTTCGAGACATGATCGCCTAAAGCGTGTATCATGTATGGCACTTAACTGACTGACTTAATAAAAGAAGTGTCGTTGGTACAGAAATATATGGCTTTCGGAAATGTTTTTCAGGGTTACTTTCATCAATTATATTCCTATGTATTTGACTTGTCAAGCCCCAAATATCTTATGCCTTTTGCAATATATTTTGGTTTATTTTGGGAAGCTACCAAATCGCTCTACTGCAAGTTTTAAGCTCTGTTTATTTTAGAACTGACAGGGTTGCTTTTGTAAGAATATTTGCTTGTTTAATTAATGCAGATAGGATCATAGGATTTCTGCGATGAGGTCTTTTTCGCTTTTTTTTTTTTTTTTAATCTATTCACCATTTTTCTTTCTTTCCTTTTTCTTATCCGCTCTTTTTCTTTTTTTCTTTTTCTTTCTTTCGTTCCTTTTCTTTTTGTTTCTTGTTTTCCTCTCTGTTTCCTTTCCTTTCTCTGTCTCTTTCCAGTTTCTTTTCTTATTTCTTTCTTTCTTCATTTCTATCTTTATTTTTCTCACGTTTGTCTTTCTTTCTATCTTTTTTCTTCGTTTCTGCTTGTCTTTTTCCGTTTTTTTTCTTTCAATCTTTTTCTTTTTTCTTTCTTCATTTGTTACTCTTCGATTTTACTTAAAATTGTCATGTGTTTTGCGAAATGATGACCATTACTAGTGTAATTTCATTATTGATGCTCAATAATTGTGTCCTTGTGCCAAGTCTAAACTAAGCTTAGTAAATGACCCTAAATATTATTTTATTATTTCACTTCATTTATTATTTCTTCTTTTCTTTTCTTTTGGTTTTTTTTTCTGACTATCTTTGTTTTTTGTCTCTATTCTTGATTTCATTTTCTTTCTTTGTTCTTGTGTTTTTTTTTTTATTTATCTATCGCTTTTGTTTTATTCATTCTTTTTCTTCTTTGGCGATATTCTTTCTTATTTTTTTTTCTATTTCCTTTCTTTTTGTTTTGTTTGCGTTATTCGTCTTTCTTTTTTCTAATTTACTTTTTAAACTTTCTCTTCTTTTTCTTTACTCCTATTTTTCTCATTATTCCTCATTTTTGTGGTTGTTTTTTTTCCTTTTTCCGTCATCAATTGCGGTTATTTTTTTCTTTATTTTTCCCCATCCTTGTTTTTTTTTTTTGTATTTTCTTCTTTCTTCATCATTCCTTTTTTATTTGCATATTCTTATAACATCCTTTATTTGTTTCCCTATTTTTGCAAACTCAGCTTCTATCTCTCTGCAAAAATGCTTTGCACCAATGCAATTCTTTTTGTTGGCCAAAAACAGACGACATTTTTTTTTTATCTCGTGTCCGCAAACAGATAGACCAGCGCTAAAGAATGAGAAACCCTTTCCATTTGCACATAAAATGATGATGAATCACACGACGCATGCGTAAGGATGCATCTTTCCATGTGTCATGGTTAGCGCTGTTTATTTTCAGTGTGTGTGCGTGCGGCCATTATGAATCCAGCTCATAAGAAAGGCAATGGATTTGCGTTAAAACATTTAAAGATCCAATCATAGATTGAGTCTGTCAGAGTCGTTATTACGAAAGAATTTTTGAGAAATAAAAGCGCAAAATATCATCCCCCTATGATGCAAGACAACATTGCGGCTAAAATAATAATAATAATAATAAAAATACATTTGTTGTTGTTGTTGTTGTTATTATTATTATTATTATTATTATGTGGGGGGGGGGAAAAACTATGAATAATATTATTAATATTATGAGTCTAAAAATTATTATTACTTGGGAGTCATTTAAGTGCCATACGTGATACACGCTTGGGCGATCATGTTTTGAATGAGACATGACTGACTGGGCAGAATATTTTCCCGCAGTAGGTTGCCATTACTTTCTGCGGTAGACTGTTTGCCAGCCAAGGCTATAAAACATAGCTTGTCCTATTATTTAACCCATAACTGGAGGGAAGAGACGGATTAATACCTTTTCCAAGGGAATTTGTGTGCAAGTGAATGCGATGAATTCAACTGGAATTCGAGCTCGGCTCCCCGATTTCTTGTTCTGAGTCGATATCCACTGCACCACAACGCATATTTTTTTAGAGAAACTGCCTAAAATTATGATGAAGATTTTTACAAGAAGGTGCTGCAAAAATTGTTTTTAAGACGGTCGTTGAAAATATCTGGGCCCGATCCATTAATACTTTTAAAATTTATATTAGATTATTTTTGACAGGTATATCTGGCCATAAGGTTTTACCAGATTATTATTTAAAACAATTCTTTCGGGGCTGCTTGTGTTTTTAATCCCAAGCCAGGCTACAACCAAAGACGTAGGGTAAGCGAAGGATGTGTTTGTCTTGTTATTTCCGCAAAAATACACAGACAAAGAAAAATATAAATTGACATAGGTCATCACGACATATGGCCTGTGCTCGTTAGATCTATGGTTTGAATTTCTTAAAGAAGGAATTTACTGGAAAGTAATTGAAACACATCTGAAGCGAACTGAATATGTAATTCTCCTTATGCCAATGACATTTCCACTGAGCTTCTCTACGGAGTATGATTTCATTGAACTTTTTGTAATGTTCCTTTCAAATTTATATTTAAATTGGGGTAATCAGGAGAAAATGTGCACCGTTTCGGGGCCTTCCTCTCAACGGTTTCACTTGCACACCGCCCCCCCCCTCACTGATGTGAGGCCCCATTATAACAATATACAAGTGTGTTGTAGCTATACTTGTTCAAATGTCTAATGGTGAAATGGTGGAAGAACGATTTCGTCGAATTTTTCTTGAATTTCTTTCCAACCACAGTAGGAATAGTTTTAGATTTAAAGTGTCACATTTTTTTCTATTTCCATCTCCAGGTCTTTGTATCTTTTTTAGTTCTTAGCAAAAACTTTCAAAGAAATGTTGTTGTCTTTTGGTATGCCTATGTCAATTAGTTTGCAAACTAATTATTTTTCAGTCTTTAATCATAATGTCTGAGCGGTTTACCTCTAATTTGGGGGCTTACTGCTTATCACATTGAGTACACCGGTTCTCGCTCTATCACCGAAATTAAGCAACTGTTGAGCCTGGTTAGTACTTAGATGGGTGAACGCTTGGGAATACCAGGTGCTGTAAAGATTTCGCGCGGAAGTGCGTTGTGGTGCAGTGGATATCGGCTCGGAAAGAGAAATGGGTGAGCCTTGTTCGAATTCTACGAGAATCATTCGATAAATAAGGTGAATTTTTCGGTATAAGAACTTCTACGATAGTCATTCAATAAAAAAGGTGAATTTTTCGGTATAAGAATTTCTACGATGGTCATTCAATAAATAAGGTGTATTTTTCGGTATAAGGACTTCTACGAGGGTCATTCAATAGATAAGGTGAATTTTTCGGTATAAGGACTTCTACGAGGGTCATTCAATAGATAAGGTGAATTTTTCGGTCTAAGGACATCTACGAGGGTCATTCAATAAATAAGGTGAATTTTTCGGTATAAAGACTTCTACGAGGGTCATTCAATAAATAAGGTGAATTTTTCGGTATACGGACTTTTACGGGGGTCATTCAATAAATAAGGTGAATCTTTCGGTATAAAGACTTCTACGAGGGTCATTCAATAAATAAGGTGAATTTTTCGGTATAAGGACTTCTACGAGGGTCATTCAATAAATAAGGTGAATTTTTCGGTATGAGAACTTCTACGAGGGTCATTCAATAAATAAGGTGAATTTTTCGGTATAAGAACTTCTACGAGGGTCATTCAATAAATAAGGTGAATTTTTCGGTATAAGGACTTCTACGAAGGTCATTCAATAAATAAGGTGAATTTTTCGGTATAAGAACTTCTACGATGGTCATTCAATAAATAGGGTGAATTTTTCAGTATAAGGACTTCTACGAGGGTCATTCAATAAATAAGGTGAATTTTTCGGTATAAGGACTTCTACGAGGGTCATTCAATAAATAAGTTGAATTCTTCGGTATAAGAATTTCTACGAGGTTAATTCAATAAATAAGGTGAATTTTTCGGTATAAGAATTTCTACGATGGTCATTCAATAAATAAGGTGAATTTTTCGGTATAAGGACTTCTACGAGGGTCATTCAATAAATAAGGTGAGTTTTTCGGTATGAGGACTTCTACAAGGGTCATTAAATAAATAATGTGAATTTTTCGGTATAAGAATTTCTATGATGGTCATTCAATAAATAAGGTGAATTTTCGGTCTAAGGACTTCTACGAGGGTCATTCAATAAATAAGGTGAATTTTTCGGTATAAGGACTTCTACGGGGTCATTCAATAAATAAAAGGTGAATTTTTCGGTATAAGGACTTCTACGAGGGTCATTCAATAAACAAGGTGAATTTTTCGGTCTGGACTTCTACGAGGTCATTCAATAAATAAGGTGAATTTTTCGGTATAAGGACTTCTACGAGGGTCATTCAATAAATAAGGTGAATTTTTCGGTCTAAGGACTTCTACGAGGGTCATTCAATAAATAAGGTGAATTTTTCGGTATAAGGACTTCTGCAGAGGTCATTCAATAAATAAGGTGAATTTTTCGGTATAAGGACTTCTACGAGGGTCATTCAATAAACAAGGTGAATTTTTCGGTCTAAGGACTTCTACGAGGTCATTCAATAAAATAAGGTGAATTTTCGGTATAAGGACTTCTACGAGGTCATTCAATAAATAAGGTGAATTTTTCGGTCTAAGGACTTCTACGAGGGTCATTCAATAAATAAATTTGAATTTTTCGGTATAAGGACTTCTACGAGGTCATTCAATAAATAAGGTGAATTTTTCGGTCTAAGGACTTCTGGGGTCATTCAATAAATAAGGTGAATTTTTCGGTATAAGGACTTCCACGAGGGTCATTCAATAAATAAGGTGAATTTTTCGGTATAAGAATTTCTGATGGTCATTCAATAAATAAATTTGAATTTTTCGGTATAGGACTTCTACGAGGGTCATTCAATAAATGAGTGAGTTTTTCGGTATGAGGACTTCTACAAGGGTCATTAAATAAATAATGTGAATTTTTCGGTATAAAAATTTCTATGATGGTGTTTCAATAATAAATTGAATTTTTCATTATAGGACTTCCTACGAGGTCATTCAATAATCGTTAGTTTTTCGGTATATGAGGACTTCTACAAGGGTCATTAAATAAATAATGTGAATTTTTCGGTATAAGAATTTCTATGATGGTCATTAAATAAATAAGGTGAATTTTTCGGTATAAGAATTTCTACGATGGTCATTCAATAAATAAGGTGAATTTTTCGGTCTAAGGACTTCTACGAGGGTCATTCAATAAATAAGGTGAGTTTTCCGGTACGAGGACTTCTACAAGGGTCATTAAATAAATAATGTGAATTTTTCGGTATAAGAATTTCTACAGTGGTCATTCAATAAATAAAATTGAATTTTTCGGTCTAAGGACTTCTACGAGGTCATTCAATAAATAAGGTGAATTTTCCGGTCTAAGGACTTCTACGATGGTCATTCAATAAATAAGGTAGATTTTTCGGTATAAGGACTTCTACGAGGATATTCAATGATAAGGTGAGGTTTTCGGTATGAGGACTTCTACAAGAATCATTAAATAAATAATGTGAATTTTTCGGTATAAGAATTTCTACGATGGTCATTCAATAAATAAGGTGAATTTTTAAATTATTAGGACTTCTACGAGGGTCATTCAATAAATAAGGTGAGTTTTTTCAGTATAAGGACTTCTACAAGGGTCATTAAATAAATAATGTGAATTTTTCGGTATAAGAATTTCTATGATGGTCATTCAATAAATAAGGTGAATTTTTCGGTCTAAGGACTTCTACGAGGGTCATTCAATAAATGAGGTGAATTTTTCGGTCTAAGGACTTCTACGATGGTCATTCAATAAATAAGGTGAATTTTTTCAGTATAAGGACTTCTACGAGGGTCATTCAATAAATAAGGTGAGTTTTTCGGTATGAGGACTTCTACCGGGGTCGATGATAATAATGTGAATTTTTCGGTATAAGAATTTCTACGATGGTCATTCAATAAATAAAGGTGAATTTTTCGGTATTAGGACTTCTACGAGGTCATTCAATAAATAAGGTGAATTTTTTCGATATAAAGACTTCTACAAGGGTCATTCAATAAATAAGGTGAATTTTTCGGTATTAGGACTACGAGGTCATTCAATAAATAAGGTGAATTTTTCAGTATAAAAAATTTCTACGATGGTCATTCAATAAATAAGGTGAATTTTTCGGTCTAAGGACTTCTACGAGGGTCATTCAATAAATAAGGTGAATTTTTCGATATAAGGACTTCTACGAGGGTCATTCAATAAGTAAGGTGAATTTTTCGGTATAAGGACTTCTACGAGGGTCATTCAATAAGTAAGGTGAATTTTTCGGTATAAGGTCTTCTACGAGGTTCATTTAATAAATAAGGTGAGTTTTTCGGTATGAGGACTTCTACGAGGGTCATTAAATAAATAATGTGAATTTTTCGGTATAAGAATTTCTACGATGGTCATTCAATAAATAAGGTGAATTTTTCGGTCTAAGGATTTCTACGAGGGTCATTCAATAAATAAGGTGAATTTTTTCGTATAAGGATTTCTACGATGGTCATTCAATAAATAAGGTGAATTTTTCCGTATAAGGACTTCTACGAGGGTCATTCAATAAATAAGGTGAATTTTTCGGTATAAGGTCTTCTACGAGGGTCATTCAATAAATAAGGTGAATTTTTCGGTGTAATGACTTTCAGCTGGTTTGCACCCTTCAGCAACCAAAAACTTGATAACTGACCTCTGTTCAAAATTCGCCTTATTTATTGAATTGTCCTCGTAGAAGTCTTTATACCGAAAAATTCACCTTATTTTTCGAATGACTCTCGTATATATTCAATGAATAATTATTTCTTTGAAATATATTACTAATATATAAAATGCAGATTCTTCTTTAATGTATACTAAAGTCAGATAAAGTACTAAAAGAGATTAGTTAATTCTGTCATTTCACTTTGTGAAGAAATATTAATATATTTAAGGGTGTTTCTGAATTTTAACAAATTATCTCCGTTCTAAATGTTATATATAATGTTTTACTTAACATATTGAAATGTATAATAAATAAATGGGCGGACCTGAAGGAGACTACCACCACCTTTAAATGTTTTGTTTTTAATTTGTTTTGAACTTTTTTCTGTGCAATCTCATCAAATACATTAAACTTTCTGATTGACAAAAATAATTTGGAAAACTTTTCATATTTAAACAATTTTAAGGGGGCGGTGATCATTTTCTCACAGAACTTTAAAATCGATCCTCCATTTTGGAACCACTCCCCGGTACGACATTACCACCATCTGTAAATTTGTTGATTATCAATTTGTTTTTTTGTTTTTTTTTTTTCAGTGCAATTTTATAGATTAAAACCTAAACTTTTCGATTGACAAACAGATTTGTAAAAATTTCAACATTTAAACGTTTTTACGTGGGGGTATCACTTTTTTTGCTTGCGCATATTCAACAACTGAATCCTTTGCGAAATATTTTAATAAAGCCATTTTTGGAGTTTCCGAGGAAGATGCCACCGTAAAAATTGAAAAAAAAAAACTTAAAAAAGACAAAAACAAGAGCAACAACTCGTCTAAAAAAAAACAAAAAACAAAGCGACCCCAACGAGAGTGGTTCCAAAATGGAGGATCGATTTACTATAACGTTGTATGAGAAACTGAGTCCCCGCCCTTAAAACTGTTTAAATATTGAAATTTTTCCATATTCTTTTTGTCAATCGGAAAGTTTAGGATGTATTTGATAAGATTGCCCTGAAAAAATTTAAAAAAAAAATGAAAAACAAAAAATTTAAAGGTGGTGGTAGTCTCCTTCAGGTCCGCCAATAAATGTATCGTTTTAACTATGCCTATAAAAGAAACCGTTTTTGAATTGTATACCATTGTATTTTATGTATGATTTTGTTTATAATATTACAATCCTGTTGTGGTCAAGTGAAGCCGTTTTCAACACTAAAAGAAATGTATAAAAATAACATTCGGACAAGGCGAATGGATCACCAATTGCCGGTCTTCCCAAATAAAAAAAAATTCCTTTTATTTTTATGTTTAATAATTCACAGTAATTGCATATTATGATCACCTCTGTTTGTATGTTCGTGCTTTTATTGCCTTTAGGAAAATATGTGAGAGAAATATAACGTCTCGCTGGTCAATCAAGTGGATAGGATCTGCCTGAACTTTAAAATCAGTATACCAATATCTGTCTATTTACCGGTGTATGAATGCTGAGATAGAACATGTATCTTATATTCAAGGGTGAATTTAACATTATCGCGCCCATCTTCAGTCGGATATGAAGGATGTAAACTCTCGCATCCCAAGTCTGTGAGTTTTTGCAACGCCATTCTTGCAACATGTGGCCACACGTTACCGATGAGCAGAATTGAACCACGTCGATTCACCGATGCAAGTCTCAGTTTTTGCAGACGTGCAGGCATTTCGCAAGTAAAGCACTGCATTAACACTCTGATTGGCTTCTAGAAAGCTGTAGTAGATAACACCAATTTCAGATCACCAGAGGGTCAGTATAATCTTTTGCTTAAGCAACTTTGGCTTCGAGAAACGCTTGGGAGACTCATAAAGATAAAGCCACTGACCTGATCATTCCAGTCATTTAAGACCCATACGTGATACACGCTTGGGCGATCATGTCTCGAAAGAGACATGACTGACTGGGCAGAAGATTATCCCGCAGTAGGTTGCCATTACTTTCTGCGGTAGACTGGTTGACGACCAAGGCTATAGAACCCAATCTGTCCTGTTATTTGACTCATACGTAAAGGGAAAAGAAATCTATTATATTATAATGTAGTAATTAGTGGGGGATCGGTTTCATATTGTTATGAAGTAATAAACTGATCCCCCACTTTATGACCAGTATAGGCCTTAATCATTATTCCAACTATTATATTCAGTCAGTCAGTCAGTTAAGTGCCATACATGATACACGCTTGGGCGATCATGTCTCGAAAGAGACATGACTGACTGGGCAGAAGATTATCCCGCAGTAGGTGGCCATTGCTTTCTGCGGTAGACTAGTTGCCGACCAAGGCTATAGAACCCAATCTGTCCTATTATTTAACCCATAACTGGGGGGAATAGACGGATTAATACCTTTCCCAAGGGTATTTGCGCGTAAGTGAATGCAATGAATTCGGCTGGAATTTGAACTCGGCTTTCCGATTTCTCATTCCGCGCCGATATCCAATGCACCACAACGCATATCATTTACGGTTATCATAAAGGATCCACTTTTCATCACAAGCCACTATTCGGTCTAGATAGAGGTCATTGGTGTTACGCAGAAAGGGCATCGAGCACACTTAAAAAACACCTAAGGTTTTAATTTTTATTGAGATCCTGAGGAACCCCATTTATCGAGCTTTTTAACCTTGAAAATGCTCTACAAACGACGTGAGACTATTGCAGTGCTGACACCAAGCTTCTGAAACATTTCTCTAACACTGATGTGTGTTTTGCTCAACAACTGCTTGCAATTGTTCGATGTCAAGACTGCACAACCGTTCTCTACATACTTCATCTTCAAAGCTCCCTTGACCATTACGGAATTTCTGGAACCATCTTTGTACTGTCCGCCCAATTGTGGGCCTATCTCCCAATGCTCTGTTGATATTGGCAGAAGTTTGAGAGTCACAGTGTCCAAGTTTGAACTCATGTAAGAAAAGTAAATAAAGTTCATGTTTTTTATGTTCATAACTAAAGGCTTTTATGCTTGAAGAATATTTATGTCTGTAAATAAGTTAAAATTATTAAAGAGCACACATTAATTATTATGTATACTGAAATTCACTTAATATATACAATGAATAATATGTTAAAATGGCTTTTCAAAACACAGTACATTGCGGTTACTCTTTGTCGTGGACCCGGTTAAAGGTCCAACAAGAATAATACAAAACAATCAAAATAGGAAATAACGAATATATTTTAAACACGGCAAAATATAACACTTGGAACTTCGTTAGTAGAACGATATTACGGGTTAGTGTGTAATACTATAATTCGACCCTCGAATTGGGACTCGTAATGATCGTTACGGTAGCAGTGTTCGTAGACGAGTCTCGGCTATGTTCAAGGCGTTCTCCTCCCGCTATCTACTAGCTACACACTCTCATCTCTTGTGAGGAGGAGGTATATGTAATGGTTAAAAAAGTTAATTCAGTTGTGGGTGATGCCGCCATGAAAGAAAGAAAGAAAGAAAGAAAGAAAGAAAGAAAGAAAGAAAAGAAAGAAAGCAAAAAAGAAAGAAAGAAAGGTTAACAAAAAAGAAAGAAAGAAAGAAAGAAAGGTTAACAAAAAAGAAAGAAAGAAAGAAAGAAAGGTTAAAAAGAAAGTGTCGTGGACCCGATAAAAGGTCCAGTAAGAATAACACAGAACAACCAAAATAGGAAATAACGAATATATATTAAACACAGCAAAATACAACTCTTGGAACTTTCTTAGTAGAACAATAATACGTTTAGTGAGTAATACTCTAATTCGACCCTCGACCTGGGACTCATTATGGTGGTTACTGTATCAGTGTTCGTAGACGACTCTCGGCTATGTTCAGAGCGTTTTCCTCAAGCTATCTACTAGCTACTCACTCTCACCTGTTGTGAGGAGAAGTATATATACTCTTTGGAAAAGTTCATTTCGTTGTGGGTGATGCCACCATGACAGAAAGAAAGAAAGAAAGAAAGAAAGAAAGAAAGTGTCGTGGACCCGGTAGAAGTTGCAGCAAGAATAACACAAAACAACCAAAATAGGAAATAACGAATGTATATTAAACACGGCAAAATACAACACTTGGAACTTTGTTAGTAGAACGATAATACGGGTTAGTGTGTAATACTATGATTCGACTCTCGAACGGAGACGCGTGATGGTCGTTACGGTAGCAGTGTTCGTAGACGACTCTCGGCTGAGATCGGGGCGTTCTCCTTAGGCTACTTCCAGGCTACTGAGGCTATCTCCTGGCTACCTACTCTCACCTCTTGTGAGGGGAGGTATATGTAATGCTTGGAAGATTTCATTCCGTTGGGTGATGCCGACATGACACTTTTGTAACTATTTAATACTTTTTTATTCGGATATGAAAATGAATGATGTTTATTTTACTTGCAAGAATTTTCGGCTCATATTTTAGTTACACTACTTACAAAGAGATTATTGGCCTCATCATTGTTGTTGTTATCACAATGTTTTGGTCGTATATGCTGATCCGAGCTGAACCCTTTATTTAATCTACGAGGATAGACTGTTCTCGTACAACTGCCCATGTCTAAGGATATCGAATTAAGTTCTTAATTTTGGCACTGCTCAGTTATTGCTATTATCACTAAGTTCTAGTACACACTACTCGACCTAAGGATTGAACCTACAATTACTGGCACCAAATTTACGAATCTACCAGGCTATTGTCTCGTAGAACATTTCTATGTCGATAACTTGTAGTACCTGATACACCTAACAATGGCCGGATGACACAAATCGGGTAAATAATGATAATTCCTTGTCTCATAAATTCAGACATAAATTATATTCTAAACCTTTTGAATAAGCTTCTTTGAACAGTTGTTTTTAAATTAAGAGTACCTAGAGAGCGCATAACACCGCCAACTCAAATGTTACTAGTAACAGTAGCAAAAGAGTTAATATCCTGAAAAATGTAGAAGGAAAACTGTAAGTTTCTATTTTATCATATATTTCTAATATTTCATTATATGAACCCTCGGACCCATCCAACTATCGCCCTATCAGTCTTCTACCGATATTCGGGAAAGTATTCGAGGCTATAATCAATGCTGAAATAGTTCATCATCTCACCGCCCACAAACTGTTCTCCGACAGGCAATATGGATTCCGCTTTGCCAGGTCCACGGCCGACCTGCTAACAACCGTAACGGAGTACATGCTACAGGCCCTTGATGAGTCTGACGAGGCTCGCGCGGTTGCTCTGGACATCTCCAAGGCTTTCGACAGGGTTTGGCACTCTGGCCTCCTATGCAAACTACGCGGTTATGGTATTACCGGTCGCCTGCTTGACCTAATCCAATCTTTCTTAAATAACCGCAAAATGAAGGTCGTTCTGAATGGGCGTGCCTCTTCGTCCTACAGCACGAATGCTAGTGTCCCACAGGGCTCTATCCTGGGCCCAACGCTCTTCCTTATTTTCATCAACGACCTCCCAGATGAGATCAAGTTCCAAGTAGGCCTCTACGCAGATGACACTACAATATACTCCCGCTCCAGTAAGAAACCTGTCGTGGCGGACAGACATAATCTCGCTGCTGACCTTGAGCGGGATGTACACTCTGTGGTGAACTGGGGCAAGAAGTGGCTTGTCAACTTCAATTCATCTAAGACCAAGCTGTTGTCTGTCAACCATTACAGGCAACCTCTCCTGCCTCCCATAAGCATGGACCAAGTGATTCTCCCTGAGAGTAATACACTACGCCGCCTCGGACTTACCCTGTCCTCAGACCTCAAATGGAACCACTATATTGAATCCATAGCAAAATCTACTGCTAAGAAGGTTGGGTCACTATGTCGATCCAGGATATTTTTTCCACCTGAATCCATCCTGCATATTTACAAGTCAACCATCCGTCCGTGCATGGAGTACTGCTGCCATTTATGGTCAGGTGCCCCTGCCGTTCTCCTCAGTGTTCTTGACAAGCTCCAAAGAAGAGTCTGTAATGTGATAGGTACTGATCTGGCGGCTCGACTGCAGCCACTTCCCCATCGTCGAAATGTGGCCTCCCTTTGTCTGTTCTATAAATACTTTCATGGCTTCTGCTCGGACGAGCTTAAGTCACTGATGTCTCCTCAATAGGTGTTTACTCGTGCAACCAGACTGGCAACTGGGTCCCACCCATTCACAGTCAGGTTAGCCAAATGCAGACGACAATTCTACTCCTGTAGCTTCTTCTCTCGCACTTCCCGCCTGTGGAACTCGCACCCGTATTCTTGCTTTCCTGACGGCTACAACCTCCAGAAATTTAAATGCAAAGTTAATACTCATCTACTAACCACTGGACTCTAGCTCTCTCCCTACCCCTGTATAACCTTCCCTTTCTCTCCAGCTATGTATCTGTCATCGCACCTGCTTTCTATTGTTCCTTTCTAACTAGTTTGTACTCCTCACTCTTTTCTAATTAATCTTTTTACATTTATGTAACCCCCTGCACATCAGTGGCGTTTCCGCCTTGCTCGGGGTGAAATGATTAAAAAAAAAAAATATATATATATATAAAATATCCAGTAGAAGAAAATAGGTTGCGATTTTTTCTAGAATGTCATAAATTATTACTTGGCCTACATTCCAGCAATAAAGCTGAAATTAATTGCGAATTTTGTAACTACAATATGGTGTTGACAAACAGAGAAATATCTTTCAATGTGCATCGTCTGTCATGTTCCCTTGGTAATGTCTCCTTTTAACGCATATCTCTATCAAAGTTGATTTTTTTTCCATTTTGTACAAAATATAAAAACTTTAAATTAAATTTTAAATTTGCAGTTCTGAAACTTAAAGATATGCTAAAAGAAAAAAACTGCCGTAATTTTTCGAAAATAATTCACAATTCATGGAACATTTAGCCTTATCTTTAAACATGGTTAATGTTGCATTTTTTTAAATTTAATATATAAGGTTTCTTTGCGCATTATACATTAGGATAAAGAAAGCCATGAATATCCAAATAAAATCTAAGCGAATTATGAACAAGATTATGTAAGTATTGGTTCGTTATGATAATTTAATTTTTTCGAAATTTAATTCAAAACAAGGAAGGTAATTACGCACACACACACACACACACACAAACACACACACACAAAATGACAGATACGCAATCTGATAAATCTATAAATTTCGTTTTTTTTTGTAGATAGACATGCGAATGTTATTTATTGAGAAGAATGAAGATGGCGGATTGATGGTTAGTACACAGAAATACGCAATGGTCATTAGAATGATATACACAGGTTTCAAAAAAGATGCAATCTCGAATGTAAATACGAAATTAGAGACGCATACTTGTCATCAATACAAACAACCGATAAGCACAAGGGCAAACACAGAAACCGACCTCTTTGATAATTCCTCTACCTTTCCGTGTTATCAGTAAAGCAGACGACAAACCCTTTTCTCGGTGAATTTGTTGCTGTCAATTTCTGAAGGAAGCCGTTGAATTCCTTGGTCATTGTTTCTCACTTTGGTTTCATCTGCGTCAAACAGTTTGGATTGAATCTTTAAAAGATTATCCAGAATGTTCCTTGCAGGAAAAAAAAAGATGAAAGTTACGAAGCAGATTTGATGAGAAATCAGAGTGGGGAGTGTTTTTTTTTTTTGTTTTTTTGATGGCCGTTGCAAACAAAAGAGACAGCCAACAGAGTTGTTTCATGTAGAGATTACGAAATAGAAACAGGAGAAAGAGAGAAAGAGAGAGAGAGAGAGAGAGAGAGAGCGAGAGCGGAAGCTGACGTACCGGAAGGCAACAAATATCTGCAGTGAATGGCTAATATTTCGTCAAACACAAAAGAGAATTAGGGAAAAGAGCAGCAAGAAAAAGAAACACTGACAAACAAGAGAGAATGATAACTATTGGATTGTTTAAAAAGTTCATTAGATTTGTGAATAAAAAAATATTGTTTAAATTTTAATTTCATTGAAAAACAGTTATTGTCAACAGGTATACCATAGTTCCTCCATTGAACCACATTTGTTCATTGAAAAATCACTTACAATTAAAACAATTGGACCATTTATCTTTCATAATTTACAATGGTTCTGTTTATCCTTTAAAAACTATATCTATAAAAAAAGACGAGGGTGGACGTTGTATAAGTATTTGTTTGTTTGATAAATTCAACTTAGCGTGTGCATTTTGCGGTCTAGCTCGACGTAATTTGCGCTCAGATGTAGATCAAAATTTTAGAACGCTAACGGCACATGAAATTTTTCAGAAAACCAAAATTAAGGGTAGTAAAATATATATTGTCACCCCACAAAGTCAGGGATCAGTTTATGTATTGATTATAATATAGAATCGATCACCCCACTTTATATTATCTATATCTATTTATGTTGCCCCTCCCCCGCCCACCCTAATCCAATAGAGACATTCTACATTGTTATCTATATCTATAAAAGTGACGAGGGTGGACGTTGTGTAAGGATTTGCTATGTAAATACATCATATGTTTTTTTATTATTATTATTCCTTAAACTACCCGAGTGAAAGCGGGATAAACTGCTAGTCTATATCTATAAAAGTGGCTAGGGTGGACGTTGTGTAAGGATTTGCTATGTAAATTCATCATATGTTTTTATTATTATTATTTCTTAAACTACCCAAGTGGAACCGAGGAAAAATGCCAGTCTATATCTATAAAAGTGACGAGGATGGATGTTGTGGAAGGATTTGCTATGTAAATTCATCATATGTTTTTTATTCTTATTATTCCTTAAACTACCCGAGTGAAACCGGGATAAACTGCTAGTCTATATCTATAAAAGTGGCTAGGGTGGACGTTGTGTAAGTATTTGCTATGTAAATTCATCATATGTTTTTTATTCTTATTATTGCTTAAACTACCCGAGTGAAACCGAGCTAAACTGTTAGTTTATAAAATAAAAACAATACAATTTTATACAAGTGTGTCAAAAAGATTTTCAGACTTACTTAAACAGGCTGGTCCTCTTGAAAAAAATAAATCAGTTTATCATTTTTGTGGATAAGCATTCAGTAGACATTTGCATGGAACTGCAATAGTCAGAATGAAAAAAAAATACTGCGTTATTAACATTTTAAAAAAAGGTTATAATTATAGTGACAAATCGATTTCTGACTACTTAAAGTGTTGACTGTAATTACATTATTTATATTCAAGCTCTTTTCTTTACCTTTGTTGTTGCTATCGCAGTGTCTCGGTCGTTGTACTCTCCGGCCTCCCTCAACTGTATATCGATCTGGGTAACCTACAGAGAATTAATTTCTGGCATGAGGAGTTATCATTATTTGCACTATTTATATTCGGACTATTATCCTCATCTTTGTTGCTGTTACCACAACGTTTCGGCCGTTGTGCCCTCCCTCGATCCTTCCTCAGGTGTATATTGATCTGGATAACCTATTAAATCTGAGATATTAAATAAATAGATTATTTACACTATTTATATTCCGACTATAGTCCTCATCTTTGTTGTTGTTGTTATCACAATATTTCGGTCGATATATTCCGGCGTTCTGGAGGGTACAACAGCCAAAATGTTGTTATCATACCTCTGCACAATTTCAACAATGTCAAGCCATGGCAGTAACTTGATGGTTGACCGATTAAGAATACCAGGTGCAGCAAATTTGGATGTGTGGGTGATATGATGGATAATGGCTCAGAATTGTTTATCACGGAGCTGAGTGCCATTGATTTGTTGTATTCACTTATGCGCAAATATCCTTGGGAAAGGCATGAATCCACTTCTTTTCCACCAGCTATGGGTTAATTAGTAAAGCGTGTATCACTAAACCATTATTAACTCCCCCTACCAAATTCTTACAATATAAAAATATTTTCTGCTTTAAATTAGCTACAAAGGGTTGATAAGCTGTACAAAACGAATGAATGGACCAATTAATCTTACCTTCAATATGTCCTGTGAGTATCAAAAAAAAGAAGCAACATCACATAGCAATCCAGTACTCTCCTCTTTGTTTCTAACGAAATTGTCCTGTTTCTTAATACTTTACTCAACTTCTGGAATGCTTTTTCGCCATGCCAATTCGCCTTCGGATCTCTGTGTCGCACTTTCCGTCTTCTATTAGAACACTTCCTAGGTATTTAAATTTTTGTACCTGCTTGATTTTAGTATCCCCCACCTGTATTTGGCATTTTGGGCTGCTCTTTTTGCTTATGACCATTTGTCTGAATTTCTATGATAAGAAGTTATCATTATTTACACTATTTATATTCCGACTATTGTCCCTATCTTTGTTGTTGTTACCACAACGTTTCGACCTTTGTGCCCTCCCTCCACCCTTCCTCAGGTGTATATTGATCTGGATAACCTATTAAATCTGAGATATTAACTACAGTATTTGCACTATTTATAGTCTGACTATTGTCTTCATCTTTGTTGTTGTTACCACAACGTTTCGACCACTATGTTCTCTGGCCTTTGTTAGGTGTATATCAATCTGGGTGACCTAAAGGGAATGAATATATATTGAAACGATTCACCTCATCTTTTTTTATCATGTGTTGTGGATTCCGGATGAGGAACCGCACAAAATAATGAACAACAAAAACAGATATGGAGATAGCAAAGTAGGTTATATTGAACGTATTATACAAACTTGAACGCAGGTTCGTAAATCCAGGACTACTATTGGGAAGAAAATAAAAATATACCAGTCTTAAATTGAAGTCTTTGGAAATAGTATGTCCTGGTATATTATTCTAGCTGAGTGGAGCTCAGAGCTAGTCTGGACTCTGGGTGATTTCGGTATCTCTCGGAACTCTCCGATAACCGTGACGATCTCTACGATTAATCTCCACTGCCAACTGCAACTGCAACTACTGTTCCCTCTATGGCAGGCGTGTATGTACACTCAGTCGAGTACATTATCATATAAAAACGGTAGATTCCACAACATCATGTTTCGTCAGTTTTACTCTATTGTCCTCATCTTTGTTGCCATTTATACGATATTTAATAATAGATCATTTTATTTGTCTATATTTCTGAGATGAGGTAGTATTTACACTATTTACATGATTCGGACTATTGTCCTCATCTTTGTTGCCATTTGTACGACGTTTAATAATAGATCATTCTATTTGTCTATATTTCTGAGATGAGGTAGTATTTACATTATTCGGACTATTGTCCTCATCTTTCTTGCCATTTATACGATGTTTAATAATAGATGCTTTTATTTGTCTATATTTCTGAGATGAGGTAGTATTTACATTATTCAGACTATTGGCCTCATCTTTGTAGCCATTTGTATGACGTTTAATAATAGATCATTCTATTTGTCTATATTGCTAAGATGGGGTTGTATTTACATTATGCGGACTATTGTCCACATCTTTGTTGCCATTTGCACGACCTTTAATAATAGATCATAATATTTGTCTATATTTCTGAGATGAGGTTGTATTTACATTATTCAGACTATTGTCCTCATCTTTGTTGCCATTTCTACGACGTTAAATAATAGGTCATTTCATTTGTCTATATTTCTGAGATGAAGTTATATTTAAATTATTCTGACTATTGTCCTCATCTCTGTTGCCATTTATATGACGTTTAATAATAGATCATTCTAATTGTCTATATTTCTGAGATGAGGTCGTATTTACAGTATTTACATTATTCGGACTATTGTCTTCATCTTTGTTGCCATTTGTACGACGTTTAATAATGGAACATTCTATTTGTCTATATTTCTGAGATCAGGTAGTATTTACAGTATTTACATTATTCGGACTATTGTCCTCATATTTGTTGCCATTTGTACGACGTTTAATATTAGATCATTCTATGTGTCTATATGTCTGAGATGATGTAGTATTTACAGTATTTACATTATTCGGACTAGTGTCCTCATCTTTGTTGCCATTTGTACAACGTTTAATAATAGATCATTCTCTTTGTTTATATTTCTGAAATGAGGTAGTATCTACATTATTCTGACTTTTGTCCTCGTTTTTGTTGCTGTTTGTACGACGTTTCGGCCGTTGTACGCTGCTGCCTTCTTTAGGCGCTAGGAACCGAACCCTTTATTACAATCATTGGATATATCATTCTTATTCCTTACTTAGAGTCTCTTCTTGCAGCCATGTATTATCTCCCTATTACCATGTAAGTTGCTTGTTCACCACTGATGTAGCCTGGTATTAAACTCCCAACACTTTGGGTCAAGTCACAGCAACTAACCAACGTCTGTATCTTGTGTCTTGACCCAAAGTGTGGTTAGTTCAATACCAGTCTACAGCAGTGGTGAACAAGTATCTTGCAGGATTAGAAAGAGATAACTCATGACTTCCAGTTGAGGCTTTACGCAAGGAATAAGAATAATATACCCCAGTGATTGTAATAAATGGTTCGGTTCAAAATTTATAGCATCTGAAAAAAGCCGGAGTGTACAACGGCAGAAACATCGTAAAAATGGCAACAAAGATGAGGACAATAATCCGAATAATGTAAATACTATTAATATTACCTCATCTCAGAAATGTAGACAAAGACTCTTTCATTATGTTCACATCTATCGACCTATCTATCTATCTATCTATCTATCTATCTATCTTGATGGATACCTGTTTTAAGGAGACGTTCTGTTTATTTCAAACATTTATATATTATGTCTTAGTCAGTTTGTAAAGTGCCATATATGATACACGTTTGGGTAATCATGCTGCTTTGATCCATGACTAAGCAGAAGATTTTCCTGCAGAAGTTTGCCATTTCTTTCCGCCGTATAACGGTTTCCAACGAAGACTATATAACCAAATCTATCCGGTTATTTAATCTATAGACGGAGAGAGACGAGCGGGATTAATACCTTTACGAAAGGTTTTTCCTCGTAAGGGATTGCAACGAATTCAACGTGAATTCGAAATCGACCCACTGATTTTTCCTTCTAAGTCGAAGGGCCCTTGCACCCCAACACACACCTACCGACGTTAATATTCAAATTTCTATCTGGTGTTAAGTATCAGTCAGTCAAGTGCCACACGTGATACACGCTTGGGCGATCATGTCTCTTTCGAGACATGAGTGACTAGGCAGAATATTATCCCGCAGTAGTTTGCCATTCCTTTCTGCGGTAGACTGGTTATCAGTCAAGGCTGTAGAACCCAATGTGTCCTGTTATTTGACTCATAGTTAGAGGGAGAAAAGATGTATTATATTATTAAGTAGTAGTTAGTGGGGGATCAGTTTATTACTTCATAACAATATAAAACTGATCCCCGTCTTTATGACCAGTAGAAGTTTTAATAATATTTCCAACTATTATATTCAGTCAGTCAGTTAAGTGCCATACGTGATACACGCATTGGGCGATCATGTATCGAAAGAGACATGACTGACTGGGCAGAAGCTTATCCTGCAGTAGGTTGCCATTACTTTCTGCGGTAGACTGGTTGCTAACCAAGGCTAAAGAACCCAATCTGTCCTCTTATTTAACCCATAACTGAAGGGAAGACACGGATTAATACCTTTCCTAAGGGTACTTGTGCGTAAGTGAATGCACTGAATTCAACTGTAATTCGAACTCGGCTCTCCGATTTCTTGTTCCAAGCTGATATACCTGCACCACAACGCGCATCCGCTGTTAATAGTCTTTGTCGTTCCTCCCATGTTCGGTCCATAGTATTCTCAGCGTCTGCTTCAACTGTTTTTTTCTTCTTCTGTGACGAATGGTTCGTTTTGTTCTATGATATAACCACGTCAGTGGGTTATTTAATGACAAGATTTTTACAATATGAGCAGAATATGTATTCTTTTTATGGAATTAGTTTGTAGATCAGGTTTCCCTGACGTATTTTTATAAAGAGGGTTTTGTCGACAGTCAGATGTATTACTGGTATATATAGTTTTTCTTCAAAAATATATTGCTGGTAATGTTTTTGTGTTTTTGTATTTTGCTTCAAAAATGTATCGCTGGTAATATTTTCTTTTCAGAAATGTATTGCTGGAATTTTCACGGTACATATCTGTTTTTATACTTTCATAGTGTTTTAACCCGAGTTTGGGGAATAACTATTTGCCCATAGATGGGACCCTAACAAGTGCTACCACCCCAAGTAATGGTGGACCTGGGAACAACGGCAATTAACGCGAGGGCCCATGCTCCTCAAACGTCTCAGTTAAAGACCTTGCTGCCGGATGTGGGTGTCGTCAAACCCAGAACCCGGTTGCAGTTCAACGTCATACGCAGGGCCCGGATGTAGTTTATCGCCAAACATAGGACCCGGATGTAGATCATCGCGATACCCAGGACTCGGATGTAGTTTGTCGTCATACCCAGGACCAGGACGTACTTTATCACCATACGCAGGACCCTGATGTAGTTTATCGTCATACCCAGGATCCGGCTGTAGCTTATCGTCATACTAAGGACCCGGCTGGAGTTTATCGTCATACCCAGGACACTGATGTATTTTATCGCCATACCCATGACCCGGATATAGTTTATCGTTATATCCAGGACCCGGCTGTATTTTATCGCCATACCTAGGATCCGGATGTAGTTTATCGTTACATCCAAAACCCGGATGTAGTTTATCTTCATACCCATGACCCGGATATAGTTTATCGTTATATCAAGGACCCGGCTGTATTTTATCGCCATACCTAGGATCCGGATGTAGTTTATCGTCATATCCAAAACCTGGATGTAGTTTATCTTCATACCCATGACCCGGATGTAGTTTATCTTCATACCCATGACCCGGATATAGTTTATCGTTATATCAAGGACCCGGCTGTATTTTATCGCCATACCTAGGATCCGGATGTAGTTTATCGTCATATCCAAAACCTGGATGTAGTTTATCTTCATACCCATGACCCGGATGTAGTTTATCTTCATACCCAAGACGTAAATGTGAGGAGATTGTCCAGTATTATCTTGAGTATATGACGACTGATAAAACATAAAACTTCAATACTCTTTTCTTTGTTTCTAACGAAACTTTTTTCTGTTTATTTGCTTAGCATTTGAAAAGCATATTTAGCTATAACAATGCCCCTTCTTATTTCAGTGTCACACTTTCCGCCCTATATTTAAATACATTCGTAAATTTTTAAATAGTTGCACTTGTTATATTTCAATATCTTCAAGTTGCGTTTTGCAATTTTTTTAAACAACAATACATCCTGTTTTCTTGCAACTCGAGGGAAGAAATATATATTTGTATATATATATAGGGTGCGGCAGAAATATTTCTCACATAATGGTAAGACATTAGCTATGTGAAGACACCATTGCCACTTGTTTAAGTTGGCTTGCACCATTCTGCTGCGGCTAATTTCTTAACTTTGGTTAGTTCTCGTACCCAATGCACCACTGGAACCATTTTAACGCCCATATCATTTAACGTGCTAATGGTTAAAGACCTTGTGCCGGATGCAGGTCCATTGCACCACAAAACACACCTACCTACGCTAATATTCAAGTTTCTTCCTGGTGTTACGTATCAGTCAGTCAAGTGCCATACAAGATACATGCTTGGGCATAGATATACCCAGATACAAATAGAGTAGATAGATACACAAAAAAAATAAAGGAACGGAAGCGATAGACATTTGAGAAAGGGACATAATTGATATGTTCTCAATCTGAATTTATCCAAGTCAGTACAGAGACTGCGATAAATCCCTTGAACATGTCAAATGCAATACATGTTGTACAAAACAGCCGATGTTTGACCGGGAGGTGAACTCAAGCAATGTACATTTCAACAAGAAATAACAGTTCGATACAACACTACAATAACAAAACAATGAGGAAGTGTTCCTGGCTTAGATCAAAGGAAAATGAAATAGATTACTCATTTAGTTTCTCCTAATTTAGAAGTTCGCAGTGTACGACCAAAATGGATTTTTTTTTTAAATATTATTAAAACTTCTGCTGGTCATAAAGACGGGGATCATTTTTATATTGTTTGTGATTTTCATTCGTTGATGTTAGTCGCTGGTCTCGTTCTGGAGGTCATCGCTCACTAAGGGTCAATTAACATTAGCAAGTCTTCCGTGGATATAAAAACGATCGTTAACAACAGGTTGTCTCTTACTAAAAGGGTTGCATAAGACAGGTTCCACTGTATATTTTGCTGTTTAAAAAGGACGAGAGATGATATGTAAGTTGTGAAAACAAACAACAATGAGTCAAATAAGATATCATTCTCGATTACGCATTCTAAAATGTATAAAAATTCCCTGAATCCGCACCACCTCATGCGACCTGAAAGTTTTGAAATTTAAAAAAAAGAAAATTAGACCATGCTTACGTGACTACACCATCGAGACCATTAAAAAAAAAAGAAAATTAGACCATGCTTACGTGACTACACCATCGAGACCATTAAAAAAAAAGAAAATTAGACCATGCTTACGTGACTACACCATCGAGACCATTAAAAAAAAGAAAATTAGACCATGCTTACGTGACTACACCATCGAGACCATTAAAAAAAAAGAAAATTAGACCATGCTTACGTGACTACACCATCGAGACCATTAAAAAAAAAGAAAATTAGACCATGCTTACGTGACTACACCATCGAGACCATTAAAAACATGCAAAAAGAAAAATGCTAAACAGATTAAGAAATCCATTCAATTACATTTATTTTTTTAGAATAACTAAAGCCAGGCAAAAGCTTGGAACTTTAACAAAAACAAGCACAAACTGGTTACACTTCCTGTACATCTGCAACAAAAAGATACGGAAATGAATCTGTCAACAAAAAAGATTGATCGAAAACATGTAAGAGAAAATATATGTTAAATTCAACAAAAGTTGTTTAAGATTATATTGGCAAATACAATACACCAAAGTCTGTCTATCTATCTATCTATCTATCTATCTATCTATCTATCTATCTCTGATTTTATCTATCTATCTATTCTATCTATCTATCTAGGTCTGATTTTATCTATCTATCTATTCTATCAATCTATCTAGGCCTGATTTTATCTATCTATCTATCTAGGTCTAATTTTATCTATCTATCTATCTATCTATCTATCTATCTATCTATCTATTTAGGTCTGATTTTATCTATCTATCTATCTATCTATTTAGGTCTGATTTTATCTATCTATCTATCTATCTATCTATCTATCTATCTATCTATCTAGGTCTGATCTTATCTATCTATCTATCTATGTTTAAGACCATACGACGTTGAAACACTATTTCCCGTACAATAACCAAAGTTAAGCAACATCGAGCCTGGGCAGTACCAAGGTGAGTGAACACTCGGGAATACCGGTTTCAGAAAGCCTGGATGCTGACTCGGAGTTGTTAATCGTAGAACCGATTTTCAATTCCCGCCTGTTTTGTTAGATTCCCTTATGCACTTATAGTATTAAAGACGATAGGAATCCACCGCTTCTCTCCTAGGTATGGATTAATCAGTAAGACTTGTACCACTGAAACCATAAGTATCTAAAATTCTTTCTGGCTTTAAATAAGATTCAAAGTTTTGATAAACCGCAGAAAATCTCTATCACTTTATCTATCTCTCTATCTAAATCAGTTTATTCATATTTATCTATCTATCTATCTATCTATCTAAATACGTTTATCGATATCTATCTAAATCTGCTTATTCAAATCTATCTAAATAAGTTTATTGACATTAGGTCAGTCAGTCAATTAAGTGCCATTCGTGATACACGCTTTGGACGATCATGTCTCAAAAGAGTCATGACTGACTGGGCAGAATATTATCTCAGTCCGCAGTAGGATGCCATTACTTTCTGCGGTAGACCCGTTGCCTGTCAAGGCTATTGAACTTAATATATCCTGTTATTTAACCCATAACTGGAGGGAAGAGACGGATTAATACCTTTCCCAAGGGTATTTACGCGTAAGTGAATGCAAGGAATTTAACTGGAATTCGAACTCGGCACTCCAGTTTGTCGTTCCGAACCGATATCCCCTGCACCACAACGCACATCCTATTTATATTAGGTACCTTGACTGAATCGCTAAAAACATAGTATGAATAATAAAACCCAAACGTAATAAAAATGAACTTTTCCCCATCAAAATGTCTATATTATTATTAAAAGAAAGATTAAAGTAATTTGAATTATTTTAAAAACATCTTGATCCCTTTAAACATGTTCGAAATTTAGGCAGAAAATGTTTTGATTTGAGTTAGCGGGCAACCAAAACCTTCCGGCTGTTTACAATGGAAAACGTAATGATTACATCACCCACTTTATTTCCTGTGATAAAAATATTAATTAGGAAAACTTCGCAAAAATCAGACAATTGTAGGATTGTAATGAAACTTTCAGTACTCATTCACAAATGAATACAATTATTTTTTAAATCATTATTTTTAAAAATCTTAGTAAAAATATATTTTTACATCTGTTTATCCCCTGTCCACGTAAATCCATAAACTTTTAATTTACTTTGTTGCAGTAAATAGTTTTATTATTTAAACGCAGGACTCATTGGGGAATATAAATCATCTATTGTTTTTTATTGCTTTTTTAGTTTGCCTCTGTATCGAAAAAAACGGATGTGCGTTGTGGTGCAGTGGATATCGGCTCGGAAAAAGAAATCGGGTGGCCGAGTTCGAAATCCAGCCGAATTCAATGCATTCACTTACACGCAAATACCCTTGGGAAAGGTATTAGTCCATCTCTTCCTTCCACTTATGGGTTAAATAACAGGACAGATTGGGTTCTATAGCCTTGGTCGGTAACCAGTCTACCGCAGAAAGCAATGGCAACCTACTGCGGGATAATCTTCTGCCCAGTCAGTCATGTCTCTTTCAAGACATGATCGCCCAAGCGTGTATCACGTATGGCACTTAACTGTCTGATCGAAAAATCTGCTCCGAATAGTAAAATAAAAAATGCAATAAAACTCTATTATTATTTAATTTAATAAGATTTTAATTGCTTGAATAAACAATAAAAATTAAAAACATTATAGTCTGAAAAAATCATTTCGATTACTAATGAAATTTTAAAATAATTGTTTTAATTTGTTTTTTTTGTTTAGTTATAATCATTTATAAAGTTTCAAAAATATTTTTAAAATACTTCAAACATTTTTTGTGGTTAGATTTTTAAGTTAAAAATTGAAGGTTATATTGCCTATCAAAAATTTAAGTTTAACACGAATCGTTTGGCCTTTATATTTTTCAAATAATTTAAGATTGTTTGTGTATTTGAATTTTTTTTTTTTGCATGATAATTTCTGTGTGAAAATTAAAAGGTCAGAGTTTCCTTCCCTTAACCCAAAATAATTTTGTACAATTTTGTTGCTTGTGAACGCCATACACTTTTATCTTATCTCTAATCAACAACTTATCAACACGTTTAATAGTGGAGAGGTCAAAAAGTTCAAGTCTGTGATTAAGAAATAGTTTTATTCTAAATTTCACGCTATAAAAAAGTAATAGTTGGGAAAATCAGATTAATTTAACATTAAATTTACTAATTTTCAAAAACAGTTTTATGTCACAGATGTATATTTTATTTTTGCAAATTTTTAAAACCAAGAATTAAGTTTTGTTTGCAAATAAGTCGATCACTCGAAAGTGGCGATAAAATGAAAATTCTTTTAAAATCCCAAACTATTATATTCTAATCAATATAATTTCTATTTGAAATAAAACAGAGTTTTTTGCTTACTGGAAATCGTAAATTTATGATTTTGCTTTCAATTAGAACTAAAATAAATGCTTCAAGAAAACTTTCATTCTTAACAATTCAGTTTAAAAGGTTAGTCAGTCAGTTGAGTGCCATACGTGATACACGCTTGGGCGATCATGTCTCGAAAATAGACATGACTGACTGGGCAGAAGATTATCCCGCAGTAGGTTGCCATTGCTTTCTGCGGTAGACTGGTTGCCAGCCAAGGCTATAGAACACAATCTGTCCTGTTATTTGACTCATAGGTAAAGGGAAAAGAAATCTATTATGTTATTATGTAGTAATTAGTGGGGGATGGGTTTCCTATTGTTATGAAGAAATAAACTGATCCCCCACTTTATGACCAATATAAGCCTTAATCATTATTCCAACTATTATATTCAGTCAGTCAGTTAAGTGCCATACGTGATACACGCTTGGGCAATCATGTCTCGAAAGAGACATGACTGACTGGGCAGAAGATTATCCCGCAGTAGGTTGCCATTGCTTTCTGCGGTAGACTGGTTGCCAGCCAAGGCTATAGAACACAATCTGTCCTGTTATTTGACTCATAGGTAAAGGGAAAAGAAATCTATTATGTTATTATTTAGTGGGGGATCGATTTCCTATTGTTATGAAGTAATAAACTGATCCCCCACTTTATGACCAATATAAGCCTTAATCATTATTCCAACTATTATATTCAGTCAGTCAGTTAAGTGCCATACGTGATACACGCTTGGGCGATCATGTCTCGAAAATAGACATGACTGACTGGGCAGAAGATTATCCCGCAGTAGGTTGCCATTGCTTTCTGCGGTAGACTGGTTGCCGACCAAGGCTATAGAACCCAATCTGTCCTGCTATTTAACCCATAACTGGAAGGAAGAGACGGATAAATACCTTTCCCAAGGGTATTTGCGCGTAAGTGAATACAATAGATTACAGCTGGAATTCGAACTCGGCTCCCCGGTTACTCGTTCCGAGCCGATATCCACTGGACCACAATAGATATTGAAAATGAGTGGCGGTACCTAATATATATTGTGCGGTATTCGTCATCAAAACTAGTATTAGTTTCTTCTCACAATTCTTGTGGAAACTCGCAATGTCATTGGATAAAAATTACTACTTAATTATCACAGGATAATTCATTAATCGCCGCTTAACGGCAATTTATCCATCGCGTTGTATTTACCAGTCAAATTTCGTGCAGTTTCTTGCAGTTTTAAGCTCCAGTCAGTTTTCACAGGAACTAACCAACGTCTATATCCTGTGACTTGACCCAAAGATGTGTGAGTTCAATATCAGTGTACAGCAGTGGTGAACAAGTAACTTACAGGGCTAGAGGGTGACAACTCATGACTTCCAAAAGAGGCACTACTGCGCAAGGAATGAGAATTTTATACACCAGTTATTGTAATAAAGGGTTCAGTTCGAAATTCCTAGCACCTGAAGAAGGCCGGAGAATGCAACAGCCGAAACATCGTACAAATGTCAACAAAGATGAGGACAATAGTCCGAATAATGTAAATAGTATAAATACTACTTTATCTCAGAAATATAAACAAATAGAATAATCTATTATTAAACGTCGTACAAATGTCAACAAAGATGAGGACAATAGTCCGAATAATGTAAATACTGTAAATACTATCTCAACTCAGAAATAAAGACAAATAGAATGATCTATTATTAAACGTCGTACAAATGGCAACAAAGATGAGGACAATAGTCCGAATAATGTAAATACTGTAAATACTATCTCAACTCAGAAATAAAGACAAATAGAATGATCTATTATTAAACGTCGTACAAATGGCAACAAAGATGAGGACAATAGTCCGAATAATGTAAATACTGTAAATACTACCTCATCTCAGAAATATAGACAAATAGAATGATCTATTATTAAACGTCGTACAAATGGCAACAAAGATGAGGACAATAGTCCGAATACTGTAAATACTACCTCATCTCAGAAATATAGAGAAATATCAAAATATTCTTCAACAAACTTTTCATCATTCAAAATATTCACATAACTATTCAATGCTAACTGTTGTAAAGTACAACTTGAAATCCAAACAAAAATATATTTCCTGCATTTTATAATCTATTTTAATTTCAGCAAAACATTGCAATACATAGTCTAATGAATGAATGAAAAGGAGGGACAACTCTTAATTTGTGCATTACATTGTTCACATTTGTGAACTTTTAAATGAACAATTTTAATCTCCTCAATTATTGCTTGTAACTGATTTAAACTTCTGTCATCTTTATTTGTATATTTATTCAAATACATTGTTATATGTTATTATAACAATTTCTTGGTTTTCTCAATTGAATTCATAATTAAATATAAGAACTGTGTGTGGAGTCAAATCAGTAATTCACATCTATTTCATCAGATAACTCTGACAGTCGAACTAACAGTCATGCTAATCGCCCATTGGTATATGTCTGTACTACTGTTTTTTTAACACTATTCCGTCTGTGTGTCTTTATTTCTGGCCCCAACGGACCACAACAACTTGGTGACGAGGTCACAACATTGACCTATCGTCATGTAAAAGTATTGAATACCTTGTCTGAAATCGTACTAGAATTGTGTTGAAATTAACTCTCTAAAAAAAAAAAGCCATGCGGGAACATTCGAACTGGTTTCAACCACGGTTGCTACGCCGTGCATTGAATATTGCTGCCATATCTGGTCGGGTGCTTCTGCTATCCACCTGTGTCCTTGACAAAAATCCAACGGAGAATCTGTAAGGTGATCGATCCCGACTTGGCAGCTAGGATACAGTCGCTTTCTCACCGACGCAGTGTGGCGTCCCTGTGTCTCCAAGAATTTAAATATAAAGTCAATAGTCATCTACTGTCTCACTAACTTACATCCTCTCTCTCATTATTTTTTATCCGTCCACCCCACTCGTCAGTATTCTCTTAATTCTCATACTCTCTTCCTGACACCCTCTGTAACCTGTCACTCTTTCTCATATTTCTCCTATGTAACCCTCTGCACAACAGTGGCAGTAAAATGCCTTGCTTGGGTGGGGGGACACACGATTATAAAAAAAAATAAGCGCAGATGGGCTGGGGCCCAGACGTTTAAAAAGACAGTATAAACAAGAAAGATAATCCACGTTTTTTAATTATATAATGATCCTCCACCGATAGTAAAAAAAAAATGAAGTAATAAGTGCGAGTGAACTTCTTCTTCTATGTGCCTTGTCCCTTCAGGACGTAGACGATCATGGCTTTCCACGTTTCCCTATCCCTGGTGGCTCTGAGCACGCCTTCTCCTGTTACACCATGCAACCCTCGCTCCATCATCCACCTGATTAGGTCCTTTAAATATGTTATCCGTTGCATTCCCCTGTCTCTTTTTCCTTCTATCTGGTCTGTTAGTATCAGATTCTCCAAGCCGTCCTTCCTCATTGCATGTCCCAGAAACTTCAGCTGCTTCTTCCTGATGCTCAGTATTAATTTCCTTTTTTGCTTCCATCATTTCCAAGACCTCATCATTGCTCACATGCTCGATCCATGATATTCTCAGCATCCTTCTGCAGAACCACATTTCAGTTGCTTCAAGTTTTTCCTTCATCTTTGATGATATTGTCCAGCATTCACTGCCATAGTGAAGGACGGACAGCACGTAGCAATCCAGTACTCTCTTCCTTGTTTCTAGCGAAATTGTCTTGTTTCTTAATACTTTACTCAGCTTCTGGAATGCTTCCTTCGCCATGCCAATTCGCCTTCGGATCTCTGTGTCACACTTTCTGTCGTCTGTTATAACACTTCCTAGTGAACTTAAGTAAATATAAAGGTGAGATATTTGAAAGCGAGCATTTAGAATAGTTATCGTGTTAGTGGATATTGGCTCGGAACGAAAAACCGGGGAGCCGAGTTCGAATTCCAGTTGAATCCATTGTATTCACTTACGCGCAAATACCCTTGGGAAAGGTATTAATCCCTCTCTTCCTTCCAGTTATGGGTTAAATAGCAGGACAGATTGGGTTCTATAGCCTTGGTCGGCAACCAGTCTACCGCAGAAAGCAATGGCAACCTACTGCGGGATAATCTTCTGCCCAGTCAGTCATGTCTCTTTCGAGACATGATCGCCCAAAGCGTGTATCACGCATGGCACTTAACTGACTGACTGATCGTGTTGAGAGAGAATTTAACAGAAGCGAAATACACTGAAGTCAGGGAAAATTGAAATCTTCCTCTATGTGCCGTCTCTCTCCAGGACGTAGGTGATCACGGCCCTCCACATCTCTTTATCTCTCGTCGCTCATAATACCACTTCTCTTGTTATTCCACACAATACCTGCCCCACCATCCACCTGCACAAGTCCATCAAGTATTTCCTGCGTTACTCCCTCGTGTCTCTCTTCACCTCTAACCGTTCCGTGAGTATCAGGTTCTCCAAGCCCTCCTCCCTAATTCAGTCAGTTAAGTGCCATACGTGATACACGCTTTGGGCGATCATGTCTCGAATGTGACATGTCTGACTGTGCAGAAGATTATCCCATAGTACGTTGCCATTACTTTCTGCGTTAGACTGGTTGCCGACCTAGGCTATAAAACACAATATGCTCTGTTATTTGACTCATAGTTAAAGGGGACGAGATTTATTATATTATTATGTAGTAATTAGCGGGGGATCAGTTTATTACTTCATAACAATATAAAACTTACCCCCCACTTTATGAACAGTAGAAGCCATAATCATGTTTTCAACAGTTATATTCAGTCAGTTAAGCGCCATACGTGATACACACTTTGAGCGATCATGTCTCAAAACAGATGACTAGGCAGAAGATTATCACGCAGTAGGTTGCCATTGCCTCCTATGCTAGACTGGTTGCCAGCCAAGGCTATAGAACCCAATCTGTCCAATTATTTCACCCATAATTGGAGAGAAGAGACGGATTAATATGTTTTTCAAGGTATTTGTGAGCAAGTTAATGCAAGGAATTCAACTGAAATTCGAACTCGGCACTCCGATTTGTCGTTCCGATTCGATATCCACTGCACCACAACGCACATCCTTCCCTAATTACACTCTGAAAATCGTCAGCTGTCTTTTCCTGATGTTAAGTATCAGTTTTCTTCTCGTTTTCATCCCCTCCAAAACGCCATCATTGCTCACATGTTCTGTCCATGTTATCCTCAGCATCCTTCTGTAGAACATTTCGGTTGCTTGAAGTCTTTTGTTCATTTTGGATGAGATTGTCCAGCATTCGCTGCCTTATTAAATGACAGACATTACATAACAATCCATTACGCTCTTCTTTGTATCCAGCGAAATTTTCCTGTCTCTTAATACTCTACTCAGCTTCTGGAATGCATCCTTGTTCATGAAAATACGCCCTCTTTCCGTCCTCTGTTAGAACCTATCTTAGGTATTTAAATTTCTGAAAGAAACTAAAAAAGGACAGCATTCTTTTTCTGGCTGTTCGTTTATTGGCTTTTTTTACACTATGTGTTTTTAAGCCAATTATTAAATAAAGAAATAAATATGATTTGGTGAAAAAAGGAGAGGGAGAAAAAGGAGGTAAATAGAGAGAGAAAATTTTAAAGTCAGGTAGAAAAAAGAAAATCAAGAAAGGAAAAAGAAAATGAAAAGGAACAATTCAATGATAAAAAGAATGAATCAGCCAAAGAAAGAAACGAATGAGAAAAAAATGAATGAAAAACAAACACACAAAAAGACAGAACGAATGAAGAACTGAAAGTGAAGATTATTTCACCCTACAAAAGAAAGAAACAAACAAAAGAAGAAAGAAGGAAAAAAGAAAATTCGTGTTATCAAAGAAATTAATTATATGTTAGTAAAATAGTGATAGAAAGAAAAAGCGTAAGAATGAGAGAAAGGAATAAAGAGAAAAAAATAAATAAGAATATTTATTATCAAGAAAAGAAATCACATGTTAATAAAAGAAAGAATCAAAGAAAGAAAGAAAAAGAGAGAAAGGAAGAAAAAAATTACTGGTCATCAAAGAAAGAAAACACATTTTAGTAAAATAAAGAAAGAAAAAAGGAAAGAAAAAGAAAATACGTTCATCAGGGAAAGAATTGGCATGTTAAGAAAAAATGAATGAAAGGAAAGAAAAGATAAACAATAAAAAAATACGTGTCATTAAGAAAATAAATCATAGGTTAGATTGAAAGAAAGAAAGAAAGAAAGAAAGAAAGAAAGAAAGACAGACAAAAAGAAAAAAGAAAAAGAAAGAAAGAAAGAAAGAAAGAAAGAAAAAAGAAAGAACGAAAGAAAGAAAGAAAAATGAAAGACAAAATAAAGAAAAAAGAAAAAGAAAGAAAGAAAAAAGAAAAAGAAAGAAAGAAAAAGAAAGAAGAAAAAGAAAGAAAGAATAAAGAAAGAAAAAGAAAGAAAGAATAAAGAAAGAAAACAAAGAAAAACAAAGAAAAAGAAAAGAAAAAAAGAAAGAAAAAACAAAGAGAAAAATAAATAAAAATACTTGTTATCAAGAAAAGAATTCACATGTTAGTAAAAGAAAGAACAAAAGAAAGAAAGGAAAAAGAGAGAACGGAAGAAAGAAAAAAGAAATTACTAGTCCTCAAGGAAAGAAAACACTTGTCAGTAAAAGAAACGAAGGAAGATAAAAGTAAACAAAATAGAAAGGAAGAAACCAAAATTAAATAAATGAAGAAAGAAAGAGAGAAAAAGAAATATGTCATCAAAGAAAGAAAACACATTTTGTTCAAAGAAAGAAAGAAAAGAGGAAAGAAAAAGAAAATAGGGAAAGAATTCGCGTGTTAAGAAAAAATAAATAAAAGAAAAGAAGAGAGAAAGAAGAAAGAAAATACGTGTCGCCAAGAAGTAGAATGTTAGTAAAAGAAAACATGAAAGAAAAAAAAGGGAAAAAGAGTGAAGGAGGAAAGAAAATGAAAACGTGTTATCAAGGCAAGACATGACATGTGAGTAAAAAAATTGATAGGGAAACATGGAAAGCCATGATCGCCTACGTCCTGAAGAGACATGGCACGGAGAAGAACAAGCAATACATTTTTAAACAAAAATGAACAGAAATACATTTTTAAAATAAAATGACCAGCAACACATTGTTAAAAGTAAATAACAAGTAACAAGCTTTTAAAGAAAATTGACGAGCAAAACTTTTTGAAGCAAAATCAACAATAAATAAATTCTTAAATGAAAATGACAAACGATATATTTTTAACAGAAACTAACAAGCAATACATCTTTAAAGAGAAATGAAAAACCATATATTCTAAATGGAAATGAAGAGCAATACAATTGTAATTGAGAAAAGCCAGCAATGTATTTTAAAAGGAAAATGAATAGTATTACATTTTCAAGGGCAATGACATGTAAAAAGTTTTGAAGAAAAAGAAACAGCAATATATTTTTCAAAGAAAATGACAAGCATTATATTTATAATGGAAAATGACCAGCAATACATTTTAAAAGAAAATTTCTAGCAATATATTTTTGAAGGGAAATAACTAACAATACATTTTTGAGGAAAATTAAATAGCAATGCATTTTTATATAAAATACCTAATAATACATCTTTGAAGGAAATAAACTAACATTAAATTTCTTAAATATGACTACCAATACATTTTTAAAGGAAAATAACTAGCAATACATATTTGAAGGAAAATAACTAGCAATACATTTTTGAAGGAAAATAACTAGCAATATATTTTTATAGAAAATACCTAATAATACATCTTTGAAGGAAATAAACTAACATTAAATCTCTTAAATATGACTACCAATACATTTTTAAAGGAAAATAACTAGCAATACATATTTGAAGGAAAATAACTAGCAATACATTTTTGAAGGAAAATAACTACCAATACATTTTTGAAGGAAAATAACTACCAATACATTTTTAAAGGAAAATAACTAGTAATACATTTTTGAAGGAAAATAACTAGCAATACAATTTTCAAGGAAAATAATTAGCAATACAGTTTTTAAGGAAAATAACTAGCAGTACATTTTTTAAGGAAAATAACTAGTAATACATTTTTGAAGGAAAATAACTAGCAATATATTTTTGAAGGAAAATAACTAGCAATACATTTTTGAAGGAAAATAACTAGCAATACATTGTTTAAGGAAAATAACTACCAATATATTTTTGAAGAAAAATAACTAGCAATACACTTTTGAAGGAAAATAACTAGCAATGCATTTTTGAAGGAAAATAATTACCAATACATTTTTGAAGGAAAATAACTAGCAATACATTTTTGAAGGAAAATAACTACCAATACATTTTTGAAGGAAAATAACTAGCAACATAATTTTAAGGAAAATAAATGGCAATATATTCTTGAAGTATAATAGCTGGCAATGCATTTTGAAAGAAAATAAGTAGCCATAAATTTTTTAAAGATAATAACTAACAACACATTTTAGTGAAAATAACTTGCAATAGATGTTACAGGAAAATAATTAGCAATACGTTTTAGAGGGAAAATAACTAGCAGTATCTTTTGAAGGAAAAAACTATCAATACATTTTTGAAGGAAAATACATAGCAATGCATTTTGAAGGAAAAAAACTAGAAATACATTTTTGAAGATTCATAACTATCATTACATTTTGCAGTAATCAACTTGCAATACATGTTGAAGGAAAATAATTAGCAACACATTTTTGAAGGAAAATGACTGCAGTACGTTTTTGAAAAGAAGTAACTAGCAATATATTTGACGGTTAATACCTAGCAACATATTCTGCTGACAATAACTTGCAATAAACTTTAATACAAAATAACTAGCTATACATTTTTGAGAAAAAATAACTAGTAATACCTTTTAAAGAAAAATTTCTGGCAATACATTTTTGAATGAAAAAGAAACTAACAATATATTTTTGAAGAATAATAAATAGCAAAATATTTTTGATAGTAAATAAATAGCAATACATCTTCGAAAGAAAATATGTAGTAATACATTTTTGAAGGATAATAACTAGCAATACATTTTTGAAAAGAATAACTCGCAATAAACTTTTGAAAGAAGATAAGTAGCTCATACCTTTGTGAAGAATAATAACCAACAGTACATTTAACAGAAAATATTTTGCAATAGATGTTGAAAGAAAATAACTAGAAATACATTTTTAAATGAAAATAACTGCAATACATTTTTGAAAAAGAAATAACTAGTAATATATTTTAAGGATAATAGCTAGCAATACATGTTAGAAATATAGTAACTAGCAATAAAGTTTTGAAGAAAAATATATAGCAACACATTTTTGAAAAATAAATAGCTTGTAACACATTTTTGAAAGAAAATAAGTAGCAATACATATTTTAAGGAAAAAACTTGTAATACATTTTTGAAGAATAATAAGTAACAATACATTTTAAGGAAAATAGCTAGTAATACATTTTTAATGAAAAATAAGTAGTAATAAAGGTTTTAAGGATAATAACTAGCCTCATATTTTGCAGAAAATATTGAAGGAAAATAACTATCAATACATTTTTGTGTGAAAATAACTATCAGTACATTTTTGAAGGGTAAAACTAGCAATAAATTTTGGAAGAAAAATGACTAGCAATACATTTTTTGAAGTAATATACATAGAAAAATATATTGTTAGATATATTACTTCAAAAATGTATTGCTAGTCATTTTGAAGAAAAAAAAATAGAAATATATTTTTGACAAGAAATAATTAGCAATACATTTTTAAAGATTCCAAGATTCATAACTAGCCATACATCTTTGCAGGAATCAACTTGCAATATATGTTGAAGGAAAATTAGTTGCAACACATTTTTGTAGGGAGAAAAACTGCAATACATTTTTGAAAAGAAGTAACTAGCAATATGTTTGATGGGTAATACCAAGCAACATATTTTGCATACAATAACTTACAATAGGTGTTGACAGATAATAACTAGTTGTAAATTCTAACGGAAAATTTCTAGCAATAAATGTTTGAAGGGAAATAACTAACAATACATTTTTGAAAAAAATATATGGCAATACATTTTTGAAATTACAAAGCCTAGCAATAGATTTTCGAAAGAAAATAACTGGCAATACATATTAGAAGGAAATAAACTAACAATACATCATGGAGAGAAAATAACGAGCAATATATTTTGAAGGAAAATAACTAGAAATACATTTTGCAGAAAATAGCTTGCAATATATTTTCAAAGAAAATAACTAGCAATACATTTTTGAATATATTTTTGAAGGAAAATAACTAGCAATATATTTTTGAAAGAAAATAATTATATATATATTTTTGAAGGAAAATAACTAGCAATATATTTTTTGAAAGAAAATAACTAGCAATATATTTTTGAAGTAAAATGTCTAGCAATATATTTTTGAAGGAAAACAACTAGCAATATATTTTGAAGGAAATTAACTGTCAATATATATTTGAATAGAAAATTACTTGCAACACATGTTTGGATGAAAAATAACTAGCAATACATTTTTGAAAAAAATAACTAGCAATACATTTTTGAAGGAAAATAACTAGCAATATATATTTGAAGGAAAATAACTAGATTTATATTTTTGAAGGAAAATAACTAGATATATATTTTTGAAGAAAAGTAACTAGATATATATTTTTGAAGGAAAATAACCAGCAATATATTTTTGAAGGAAAGAATTAACAATATATTTTTGAAGGAAAATAACTAGCGATACATTTTTGAAGGAAAATATATAGCAAAACATTTTTGAAGGAAAATAACTAGAAAGAAATTTTTTAAGGAAAATTGCTAGCAAGACATTTTTGAGGGAAACTAACTAGCAATAACTTTTGAAGGAAAATAACTAACTATACTTTTTTGAAGGAAAATAAGCAGCAATATATATTTGAAGGAAAATAAATAGCAATACATTTTTGAAGGAAAAAGAACTAGCAATATATATTTGAAGGAAAATAAATAGCAATAAATACTTTTGAAGAAAAATAACTAACAATAAATCTTTGAAGAAAAATAACTTGCAAAATATTTTTAAAGGAAAATATCTACCAATACATTTTTCAGGAAAATAACTAGCAATATATTTTTGAAGGAAAATACCTAGGAATATGTTTTGAAGGAAAATAAGTAGCAATATATGTTTGGAGAAAAAATGCAAGGAATAAATTTTTGAAGTAAAATAACTAACAATAAATTTTTAAAGGAAAATAACTAACAATAAACTTTGAAGGAAAATGACTAGCAATACATTTCTGAAGGACAGTAACTTGTGATACATTTCTGAAGGAAAGGAACTTGTTATCACAAGTTACTTTCCTTCAGAAATGTATCACAAGTTACTGTCCTTTTTTGTAGGAAATTAACTATCAATACATTTCTGAAGAAAAATAACTTGTGATACATTTTTGTAGGAAATTAACAATCAATACATTTTTGAATGGAAAAACAATAGATTTTTGAAGAGAAATAACTAGCAATATATTTTTGAAGAAAAATAACTATCAAATACATTTTTGAATGGAAAAGCAATTGATTTTTGAATGAAAATAACTAGCAATAAATTCTTGAAGGAAAATAACTAGCAATATATTTTTGAAGGAAAATAACTAGCAATAAATTTTTGAAGGAAAATAATTAGATTTATATTTTTGAAGGGAAATAACTAGCAATATATTTTTGAAGGAAAATAACAAGCAATATATTTTTGAAGTAAAATAAATAGCAATATATTTTTGAAGGAAAATAACTAGCAATATATTTTTGAAGGAAAATAATTAGATATATATTTTTGAAGTAAAATAACTATCAATATATTTTTGAAGGAAAACAACTAGCAATATATTTTGAAGGAAATTATCTGTCAATATATCTTGGAATGGAAAATAACTTGCAACACATGTTTGGATGAAGAATAACTACCAATACATTTTTGAAGGAAAATAACTATCAAATACATTTTTGAATGGAAAAGCAATTGATTTTTGAAGGAAAATAACTAGCAATAAATTGTTGAAGGAAAATAACTAGCAATATATTTTGAAGGAAAATAACTAGCAATATATTTTTGAAGGAAAATAACTAGTAATATATCTTTGAATGAAAATAACTAGATATATATTTTTGAAGGAAAATAACTAGATATATATTTTTGAAAAAAAGAAGTAACACTAGATTTTTGAAGGAAAATAACTAGCAATACATTTTTGAAGGAAAATATATAGCGAAACAGTTTTGAAGGAAAACATATAGCAAAACAGTTTTGAAGGAAAATATCTAGCAATAAACTTTTGAAGGAAAATAACTAGAAAGAAATTTTTTAAGGAAAATAGCTAGCAATATATTTTTGAAAGACAATAAGTAGCAAGGAATTTTTTAAGGAAAATAACTAGCAAGACATTTTTGAGGGAAACTAACTAGCAATAACTTTTGAAGGAAAATAACTAACTATAAAGTTTTGAAAGATATTAAACAGCAATATATTTTTGAAGGAAAATAACTAGCAATATATTAAAATTACAAGGAATACATTTTTTGAATTAAAATAACTAACAATAACATTTTGAAGGAAAATATCTAGTATTAAATTTTCGAAGGAGAATAAATAACAATATATTTTTGAAGGAAAATAACTAACAATAAATTGTGAAGGAAAATAACTAGCAATATATTTTTGAAGGTGAATAGCTAGCAATACATTTTTGAAGGACAGTAACTTTTAATACATTTCTGAAGGAAAGTAACTTGTGATACTTTTTTGTAGGAAATTAACTATCAATACATTTTTGAATGGAAAAGCAATAGATTTTTGAAGAAAAATAACTAGCAATATATTCTTGAAGGAAAATAACTATCAAATACATCTTTGAATGGAAAAGCAATTGATTTTTGAAGGAAAATAACTAGCAATAAATTGTTGAAGGAAAATAACTAGCAATATATTTTGAAGGAAAATAACTAGCAATATATTTTTGAAGGAAAATAACTAGTAATATATCTTTGAATGAAAATAACTAGATATATATTTTTGAAGGAAAATAACTAGATATATATTTTTGAAAAAAAGAAGTAACACTAGATTTTTGAAGGAAAATAACTAGCAATATAATTTGAAGAAAATTAACTATCAATACATTTTCTAATGCAAAAGCAATAGATTTTTGAAGGAACTTAACTAGTAATAGTTTTTTGAAGAAAGATGACCAGTAATACATTATTAAAAAAAACATGAATACTTTTTATCTGTAATTGTAGACAAAAAGTGTTTTTGAAAATATATTGACGCCATTAAATTGTGTTCATGTTATTTAAGTTTTGGTATTAAATGAACCATATGATTTGATATGTGCTTAAACAAATCAATCAAAAAACAGTCCTTGTCCTGGACAGTGTATACTTAAACTTAATGGAAACAGGGTGAACAATTATCGAACAATATAAAAATTAAGAATAGTTATCGTTCAAGACATGAGCAGCTTATTGAGAACAATTTGCTTTTGTTGATTGAATAAAGGGTTCATCTTAAAATTTACCTGTAATTTACACGGATAGATATACTCCTCATGAAGATCGTGGTTGTTTTTGTACATCGGCCGAAAACTCGTGGCAACAATAGTTCGAATGTAAATAGGGCAAAGAATGATATCGCCTCATCCCAGAAATGCAAACAGAAATAAACATTGTGTTCATAAATCTCTTAAAATGCTCAATAACATTCTATGAATAACCATCAGTTTTTTTTTTATCTTGTTAGGATGATAACTGATAGTGAGACATCTGAAAGAGGCATGGATCGTGGAACTAGAAATATCTATCCCAGTAAACTAAGTAAAGTTTGAAATTCCAATCACCTGAAGAAGGCTGGAGTGTACAATGGCTGAAACATCGGGAATATGATATAAAAAAATTAAGATAACAGCTTGAATAATGTAAACAGCATAAAGAATTACAATATTTTATATAAGAAATATAGACAAATATTTCCTTAAAGAAAAGAGTGCTGGATTACTACATGATATTTGTCATTCTTTATAGTAGTAAATGCTGGACGATCTCATCAAAGATAAAGGAGAGGCTTGAGGCAGCAGAAATGTGGTTTTACAGAAGGATGCTGAGGATACCATGGACGGAGCACGTGTGCTGAAAGACAGGAAAATCTCATTAGAAACAAAGAAAAGAAGGCTGGATTGCTATGTGATATCTGTCCTTCTGTATGGAAGTGAATGCTGGACGATCTCATCAAAGATGAAGGAGAGGCTTGAGGCAGCAGAAATGATGCTGAGGATACCATGGACGGAGCACGTGGGAAACTATGAGGTGTTTAAAAGGATGCAAACGAGAAGAAAACTGATAATAAATATCAGGAAGAGACAAATGAAGTTCTTGGGACTCGTAATGAGGAAGGAGAGCCTGGAGAACCTGATACTCACAGGTCGGATAAATGGAAGAAGAGACAGGGAAAAGCAGCGCAAGACGTACTTGTTAGGTCTGAGCAAATGGTTCACGGAGCGGGGCTTGGAAGAGATACCAAGAGAAGAATTACTGAGAGCGACAAGAGACAGAGCCAAGTAGAAATCCATGATCGTCTATATCCTGAAGGGACACGGCACATGAAGAAGAAGAATTGCCTTGGGAATACTTGGCATCATTCAAAGGGCTGGAGTAGCATTATCGCTTGTGGGCAGATCATATGCTGATGAAAGTGCTGTGTCTCTAAACTGAAGATTGGGCTCAGATATGATCGTCATCACCTTGCCGAAACATCTGTGTTGGAGAGAATATCAAATAATAATAATAATAATAATAATAATAATAATAATATAATCGAAATATCGGTAGAAAAAATCGAAGCAAAGAACAAATTTTAATCAACGGGGGAAGAAAAAGATGTGAGAAATGAAAGCAACAATTTGGTGCACATAGTTATACCCATGCGCGAATTAATTGAAAAACTTAATCATATCACCCCGAGCAAGGCGGTAACGCCACTGATGAGCAGTGGGCTACGTAAGAGGGAAAAGATTGGAAAAGAGAAAGCCGGAAACCACATCCTAAACAGGGAACAAGGGATGAGCCTCTACACCTGTTCAATAGACATGGGTGGAGTGTGAACCAGGCGATAGTTAATCTATCTACTCCAATATCCTATCTTTTATCATACGGTCTCTTATCGACCCAGTAGAGTGAGAGGGTGTAATCGATTTCTATTTTTTCCAGAGATTCTGTCATTTGCAGTGGTGTGCATTAATATGAATTTATTTTCGGAGTGTATGACGAAATTAGAGTGACTTTGAAAAATATTGAATCATCCATGATTGCATCCGATCTTTATCACGCCCAAACAATATTGTCTCGACTGTCGATTCGTTGTCTTACAACCATTATCTGCGATGGACGTTACTCCAAGAAAGCGTACAAAGGTTGTAACGCGCACGAACACACTGGCAAGCCTTAGAAAAAGATCGTGGATATTGTTAGTGTTTCCCATTTAACTCTCAGTCGTGTCATGAAGGCGAAGACATAAACTGGATCCATGAGTCCAAATCGTAAAGTTAAATGCGGTCGGAAGAGAAAAACAACGCTAAGAGACGACATATACGTGATCAGGGAAAGTGTGAAAGATCCTAGGAAGATATTATTCGTTTTATTTCAGTTAATTTGCATAGATATTGAATACACGATCGATTAGGAACGGTGAGATACTGAGAACAGTTTTCTTTCTCACACTTCCCACCTGTGGAACTCTCTTCCATATGCTTGCTTTCCTGACGGCTACAACCTCTAAGAATTTAAATGCAATGTCAATATCCATCTCTTAACCACTTGACTCAAGTTCTTTCTACATCACCCTGTATATCTTTTTCTTTCTCTTTACCTTTGGAACTATCATCACACCTATATTCCCATCCTTCACTTGCTCCTTTCCCTGACACTTCCTGTAATTGGTTCGTCTTCCTCTTTACCTTCCTCCTATCTAATCTTTCTCTCTTATGTAGCCCCCTGCGCATCAGTGGCGTTTCCGCCTTGCATGGGGTGAAACGATTTAAAAAAGTGAAAAGTCTCGGGCGATAAACCTGTTTTCAATATTCAAAAATAAACTAGAGAGTTGCACTTTTATCAGTCAGTCAGTTAAGTGCCATACGCTTGGGCGATCATGTCTCGAAATAGACATGACTGACTGGGCAGAAGATTATCCCGCAGTAGGTTGCCATTGCTTTCTGCGGTAGACTGGTTGCCGACCAAGGTCATAGAACCCAATCCGTCCTGTTATTTAACCCATAACTGGAAGGAATAGACGGATTAATACCTTTCCCAAGGGTATTTGTGCGTAAGTGAATGCAATGAATTCAGCTGGAATGCGAACCCGGCTCCCCGATTTATCGTTCCGAGTCGATATCCACTGTACCACAACGCACTTTTACCATGTCAGCCAATTCTTGCGATTCGGGTGTTATTTTTTCGAACATATGTAGTCCAGAGGAACCAGAGCATTTCTCTATTGGATAAAAATCAAATCAAAAGTGTTTTCGAAAATAAAACGGAATCATTTTCTCGTTAAACATCAGGCAGGGTTCAATTTCTCATTAGATCTGCAGCTTGTAAATATGTCATTTTCCGTTTTCTGTTTTTGGTCTGACGAATTAGATATCTGTTGCCTCGACAATAATTAATCAGTAAACATGCAAATGGGTACTGCTTCCTCATATGTCTCTGCATGAGGACGATTTAAGCACAATATCATTTTAGTATGTGAACCCCACCTAGTAGATGTGGGTTGGGGTATACAATGTTTACTCTATCTTGGCAATTTCTTTATAGGAGGCAGAAAATTATCCGGTCGTTTCCCTTCTTTTTTCTTTTTTTTTTTTTAATCGTTTCACCCCAAGCAAGTCGGTCACGCTACTGATGCGCAGGAGGCTACATAAGAGAGAGAGAGAGAGAGAGAGAGAGAGCGAGAGAGAGAGAGAGCGAGAGAGAGAGAGAGAGAGAGATTAGATAGGAGAAGAGTAAAGAGAAAGACGAATCAGTTACAGCGGGTGTCAGAAAAATGAGCAAGAGAAGGATGGGAATACAGTTGTGAAGTTAGAGAGAAAGGAAAAGATATACAGGGTGATGTAGAAAGAGTTTAAGGGATGGGTGTTGACATTGCATTTAAATTCCTAGAGGTTGTAGCCTTCATGAAAGCAAGACTATGGAAGAGTGTTCCACAGCTGGGAAGTGTGAGAAATAAAGCTGCTGGAGTAGAATTGTGGGTTGCATTTGGTTGATCTAACTGTGAATGGATAGGACCCAGTTGCCAGTCTGGTTGCGCTAGTAAACTCATATGGCAGAGGCACTAGTAACTTAAGTTCGTCGGAGCAAAAGCCATGAAAATATTTGTAGAACAGACAGAGGGAAGCCACATTCCGTCGGTGAGAAAGTGGCTGGAATCGAGCTGCCAAGTCGGTACTTATCACATTACTGATTCTCCTTTGGAGCCTGTCGAGAATACTGAGAGGAACAGCGGGGGCGCCTGACCTTTAAGGTCAATACGTGTATTCATGTGTAAATGGTCTGCATTCTACACCCCTTTGTGAATCCCTTCAAACACATTTTCATTCTTAATTGTATATTTATGAGTACTTTTCTCAGTACCAATTTGAAAAGGAAACAATTTTTCAGAGTCGTACTTGAATTTCTCGTTAAAATTCTATGTGATTATATGCTTACTTGAGATCAATTTTCACAAATCTTTCAATGTTTGCTAAATCGTGGCTCGCGGTTTCGATATTTGTCAAAAGGAACCTGTTTGAACATATCTTATTTTCCCATATCTTGTAGTCACCACGTATGCTTAAATCTCCGTCAGGTTTTTTTATCGCTACTATTGATGATGCTTAATTAATACGAACTTGAGTAACTCTTTCTATTATATTGTGTAACATTTTTTTCCTAATTAAGCTACTACCAAAGGTAGGATATGAATTGAAACTTTTCTTAACTCTCTAAACTTTGGGTGGTAGTTTTTCTTCATTTGAATGCTTCCTTTTAAGCCTTTCAATAATCCTACTTCGTTTCGTTCGGCTTCCATGGAATTTAGTAGACCCGCTGTATTTAATTTGAATATCCCAATCGCTAATAATCCGTGATCTTTGTTGCATGCTACAACTGCAATGGGAATTATTTCAAAGCGCTTGTTGGTTTCAAAATTGCTTTGAAATGGACCCATTGTTTTTATGGTAGTTCCATCAAATTGCATTAATTGTACACTACTTTTTTAAATCTTTATCCAGAAATATTTGGATATCAACGTAACTTCACTGCATGTATAAACTTTATTGTTAAATATTTAGCCATTATTCATTGTAAATATTTAATCTTTTTCTTCTTTAGAAGGGGTTTAAACAGTTTTAGTTTTTTCTATTTGCGTTTCGTATTTGCTTACTTTCTGAAAATGATCGCTTTTTCTTTGCAATTTGAGCATATTTTTTCTAGAGCTGGACATTTGTACTTGTATCCCTTGTGATTTTTTCAACAATACCCACATTTTATTATGGATTTGGTCGTGCTTATCCTGAATGTCTCGAATTATTCTTTTGGTTGATTAAATTCTCTAATCATTTCTAATTGTTGCAAAAGTAAACGCTAGCTTCCAAACTCATTCTGCTACTCTCTAGATATTCTAGTATTTTACTTCAGTTGTTTTGGCCTTGCCAGCCTTCAATTAAACTGAGAAGAATCAATTTATCTTCTATAGTCATTTCCTGTGCTCCCAATTTTTCAAATTCACAATAATTGGCTCGTTCTTTCAATCTATATAAGTATTGTACAATGGGCTCATTTGCTGCTTGTCATGATTCTAAAAACTTGGTTCTTTCAACGATTATCATTTTCTGTTTTCTTTTTTGGTATTATGTTCATTTTCATAAATTTCACAAATTCTTCAAATGTGATTTCTTCTAATTCGCTCGGGTAACACATTATCAAAATTTTCTTCACATCTTCCGACCCAACTGTAACAATAAATAAATCAATCATCTCATTTTCTTCTCAGTCGGTCTTTGTGTCTTTTAATTCTCTTTTAATTCTTATAAATGGAGTAAAAGTTCTTATCCATTTTTCTAAGTATTCTGGGTCGTCCAGTGAATTTAAGAATTCTATCGGCGACGCCATTGTTATTTTTCACATTTCTTTGTGCGTAGTGTTAGTCGTAGCACAGCTCTCCATATCCTCTCTGACAACAGGGATTGACCTCGTTACCTATCTATTTTTTTCTCTATTTATACTTGCCTATTAATTTACATACGATACTACAGCTTCATTAAAAGTACTGTGGTTATATCCTCGATTTACATTTTCATGTGATCTTATAATTTACCTTAACATTCGTTTTTAATGAAATTTGTGTAAAAGAAATCGCTGCCCAAAACACAACGATATATTTTTTTTTCATCGTTTTACCCCGAGCAAGGCGGTACTACAACTTATGCGCAGGGGGCTACATAAGAGCAAAAGTTTAGGCAAGAGGAGAGCGAAGAGAAAGAAGGCCGAGCTACAGTGGGTGTCAGGGAAAGGGCAAGAGAAGGGCAAGAGAAGGGCAGAAATACAGGTGTAAAAACAGTTGCTAAGGCAGAGAGAAAGAAAAAGAAGATAGAACAAGATATACAGGGTGATGTAGAAAGAACTGGAGTCAAGTGGATAAGAGATGGGGATTGACCTTGCATTTAAATACCTGGAGGTTGTAGCTGGCAGGAAAGCAAGAATACGGAAGAGAATTCCAATATATATATATATATATATAACGATAGTTTTAAGATATGTTACATTTATGATTAAAACGATCAGTAACTGGGATAGATGCAGCCCAACATTAAACTTATGATCCAATCACACACACACACACACACACACACACACACACACATATATATATATATATATATATATATATATATATATATATGTTTAAAAAATTAATCAGTTTGTCTGATGATCGCAAAAGCGTGAAACCCAGGGTCACAAACTCACACCTATCTATATGAATATGTAAGCTCTATCACTGATATTGAGCGAGTTCAAACAAGTACCGCGCATATTGGAGTAGATAGACTAAACTATCGCCCGGTTCACACTCCACCCATGTCTATTGAACAGGTGTAGAGGCTCATCCCTTGTTCCCTGTTTAGGATGTGGTTTCCGGTTTTCTCTTTTCCAATCTTTTCACGCCTTTATTTATTTTTTTTTTTAAATTGGAGTAGATAGATCTATCTATCGCCCTGTTCACACTCCACCCACGTCTATTGAACAGGTGAAGAGGCTCATCCCTTGTTCCCTGTTTAGGATGTGGTTACCGGCTTTCTCTTTTCCAATCTTTTCACTCTTACGTAGCCCCCTGCGCTTCAGTGACGTTACCGCCTTGCTCGGGGTGATACGATTAAAATATATGTATATATATATATATATATATAACAAATTGCATATATATATATATATACATACATTTCACATATAATAGATTATATATATATAATATATACACTATTTAAAAACAAGGAATTTATTGACAGTTCCTAAGGCCCTTTCGTCCAAAATCTCATCAGGAGAAAATTGTTGGAATTATAAATTAAACGAAAAGAACAGCAACGAAAATGAAGAGCAACTTTGCTACATTTTCAAAGCCGTAAACTTTTTCAATGGGCTTAACTCCTTATATAAGACTTTGTCCTTCACTATGTAAGCAGAGAAAGACAACTTTTTAACCTTTTTGGGACATGGTTGTTGAGTGTAGTAGAGGGGGTTTTCCTAAAAGTATTTATCGTAAACCCATATTGACCTGAAGTTGGTGTGAGTTTGCATCTACATGAAGGAAAATTAATCTTATTGAAACGATCAAAATTTGTTCTCCTACTAGACTGGATTCTGAATTTGAGAATATCAAGGAGATTTCCTTAGTAATAGGCTTCTTGGATGTGCGTTGTGGGGCATTGGATATCGGCTCGGAACGAGAAATCGGGGAGCCGAGTTCGAATTCCAGCTGAATTCATTACCTTCGCTTACGCGCAAATACCCTTGGGAAATGTATTAATCCGTCTCTTCCCTCCAGTTATGGATTAAATAACAGGACAGATTGGGTTCTATAGCCTTGGTCGGCAACCAGTCTACCGCAGAAAGCAATGGCAACCTACTGCGGGATAATCATCTGCCTAGTCAGTCATGTCTCTTTCGAGACATGATCACTCAAAGCGTGTATCACGTATGGCACTTAACTGACTGAATAGGCTTCTTAGGCTTGTTAAAGTGAAATATGTTAGATTAAAGACAATTTTTTCATACCTCTTCTTCACTTATTCTATTCTTCTTGTCGGTTTTCTATCCCTATATTCAACACACATATATATATATATATATATATATATATATATATGAACTTATTTATAAATGGAATTTTATCTGTGTGTCTGTGTGTTTGTCTCTGTGTGTGTGTCCGTTAACTATAGACTCCGAAACGTCTGAACAGATTTGCTTGAAAATTTACACGGTTCGACTGTAAGCGTCTGCGAGTGTTCTTAGTTAGATTTTGTGTCGAGGTACCCCCGATAAATATCGAAAATCGATAATCGAAAAAATCGGGTTATAGAAGGAGTGGTCCCATTTTAATCAAATTTGATACACTCATAGACAAAGACATAAGAAACGATATTCAGAAGTTTCAAGGTTGCAGTTCTTACAATAGTGCAGAAAAGCGATACTATATATATATATATATAAAAGGCAAGATGTTTGTGTGTCTTATTATCTGCCTGTATGTCTGTATTTTTTTCAGCCCTTTTATTTTAGTTTTTGCTTCGTGTTTGGCTCTAAGTAGGTATAATTGTAGTTCTTAGTCCCAGCTTACTCAGAGGACTTATTTATCCTTCAAAATTAAGTTTACGACGAAAAAACTTATTTGATATCGATACCAGGAAATCAAAATTTGACTTACATCCATTCATTTTTTCTTTCAGTCTACGGTTTCGCTTTAACTGGAAACAGCTATTGCTTTCGTGCCAACGTCCAAAGAGTCTGAGCTTCAGGACCATGGATTAGATTTAAAGATTTCATTACACCCGAGCAACGCCGGGCTATACTGCTAGTATATAACAGATTAGAAGTGTATGTGTGCGTGTGTTCTTGTCTCGTCCTAATTTTCGATCAAAATTGTACATAAAAGTGATTAGTCAGTGTTCTATTTCACACTGGCAATCCCCAGATTTTTATAATGACTGAGACAATCGAAAGCCAGTCAGTTAAGTACGCGATACACGCTTGGGTGATCATGTCTTCAAAGCGACATGACTAACTGGACAAAAGATTTTCCTGCAGAGGGTTACCATTAATTTATGCAGTAGACTGGTTGCCGACCAAGGCTATAGAACCCAATCCGTCCTGCTATTTAACCCATAGCTGGAATGTTATTTGCGCGTAAATAAATTCAACTTCTATTAGAACACTGCTCACCGATTTCTCGTCCCGAGTCGATATCCATTGCACAACAACGGACATCCCAAATGTTAGTCTGTCAAGTGCCATACGTGATATACGCTTTGGGTGATCATGAGAGACTGGGCAGAAGATTATCCCACAGTAAGTTCCCATTGCTTTTTGCGGTAGACTGGTTGCCAACCAGGGCTATAGAACCCAATATGTCCGGTTATTTGACTCATAGCGAGAGGGGGAAAGAGATGTATTATATTATTAAGTAGCAATTAGTGGGGAATCAGTTTATTACTCCATAACAATATAAAACTCACCCCTCACTTTATACCCAGTAGAAGCCTTAATCATGTTTTTTTTTTCAACCGTTATTTTCAGTCAGTTAGTTAAGTGCCATACGTGATACACGCTTGGGCGATCATGTCTCGAAAGAAAGATAACTGACTGGATAGAAGAAGATTATCCTGCAGTAGGTTGCCATTGCTTTCTGTGGTAGACTGGTTGCCAGCCATAGCTATATAACCCAATCTGTCCTATTACTTAAAACATTACTGGAGGAATGAAACGGATAAATAGCTTTCCCAAGTTTATTTGTGCGTAAGTGAATACAAGAAATTCAACTGGAACTCGAACTCGTCTACCCGATTTATCGTTCCGAGCCGATATCCATTGCACCACAACGAACATCCGGTAATTACTTAACCAAAAACAAAACATATATACTTTGAATTGTTTACGCAAAATGTCGATTAGCGACGACAATGTTCCATGCTTAACCGCAATTTCTTGGCCATGTGCGTTGTATTTTGGCTCGACTGTTTATCGATGCTGGACTGTGATGCATTATGGGTAGGTCTATTGTATTATTCGAAAGGTTATTGGTTGAGTGGAAAATATTATGTTCCAGATTATTGAAGGGGTTGTTGAGTAGAATTAATTTTGTATCCGAATGCAGTTTTTGTGGCTATTTTATAGTTAACATAATATTATAAATACTAGCGGAACCCGTGGAATTTCCATTTTTAAGCCCCACTGCGAATATGTTGTATTATGGTATATGTAGGATTGCAAACTGATGGATGAGTTCTTCTGGTGAACAACTATATTCTAATGAGTAATTGGGTCGTGAACCTGATTAGCTAGGTATAGAATAGAAAGTATTAACCAGCTGCATCTCTCCTCTTTCGGTTGTATGTCAAAATTAATGAATTTTGAAAAATGATAAATACTAGCAGAAGCCGTGGAAATTCCACGGAAGGATAATTATGATTTCCTGGAAAAAATTTACTTTGTCATACTACAAATGATAGTAACGTCTTCAAACATAAAGGTATTGGATAATAAAATAACGATAACACAGAGTGTAATATTATTAAAATATCTATAAAAGTAAGGTCCATAGAAGCTACTTTACTTTAATCTTATATTAAGCGGCGTATGCACAGGCCATAACCAAAATACTGTACGCTATTTTGTGAGAGATCTTGAAAGAGAAAATGTTTTTTTATTGCTGAAAAATCATGGCTCCTGTTTCCATTGTAAACATTTTTATGAAGATTTTTAAAAAATAATAATATCAAAAATAATTAAATTCATTTGTGAATGAGTACTGATACTTTTATTAAAATCCGACAATTATTTGATTTTTGCGAACATTTCCAAATTAATGTATGTCACCGAAAAAAGTGGATGATACAATCATTACGTTTCCATTGTAAAACAGTCGTAACGTTTCTTTAGCCGCTAACTAAAAATCAAAACAAAATCTTCTGACAAAATTTCTAAAATATAAGGGATTAATTTTTTTTTTAATTATTAAAGCTACTTTAAAGGCCCTGTGTCCATTGTAAGCATAAAAGTCGAACTGAGTAATGTCCAAGGGGGTAGAGGCCAGCCATTTCATTATTAGGTCGCCGGATACGACAACACATTTACCTATTTTTACTATATTGTACAGTACACACACATATACACACACACACTTACTGCTACAATCACCAGCTTAAGGTACTGCTGATACGGTAATGCTATAGGCTCTCTCCTCCTACTCTGTCACTCTTTACTACTCTTCCGTTTGACAAAGATAAGAGCAAGACTGAGGAGAGTAACGTTTAAAAAGATAGAGGGGGAGGAAAAGCTCGTATAGAGAGTAAGTGGCGTGACGGACGGACGAACTAAGTAACTAAGGAAAGAACAAGCAGAATTATTATATGACTAGCAATATAACACGGGTGTGATGAAAGCTTTAAAACTAATCCATGGTCTTGGAGCTCAGACTCTTTGAACGTTGTCACGAAAGACTAAAAAAACAATACCTGTTTCCAGTTAAAGCGAAACCGTAAACTGAAAGAAAAATGAATGGATGTAAGTCAAATGTTGATTTCCTGGTATCGATATCAAATAAGTTTTTTTCGTCGTAAACTGAATTTTGAAGGCTAAATAAGTCCTCTGAGTAAATGGTATCATGGCTGAGACTAAGAACTACAATTATACCTACTTAGAGCCAAACCCGAAGCAAACACTAAAATAAAAGGGCTGAAAAAATACAGACATACAGGCAGATAAACAGACACACACGCAAACATCTTGCCTTATATATATATATATATATATATATATATATATTATCGATTTTCTGCATTATTGTAAGAACTGCAACCTTGAAACTTCTGAATATCGTTTCTTATGTCTTTGTCTATGAGTGTATCAAATTTGATTAAAATCAGACCACTCCTTCTATAAACCGATATTTTTGATTATCGATTTTCGATATTTATCGGGGGTACCTCGACACAAAACCTAGCTAAGAACACTCGCAGACGCTTATAATACAACTGTGTAAATTTTCGAGAAAATCGGTTCAGCCGTTTCGGAGTCTATAGGTAACGGACACACACACAGACACACACACACAGAGACAAAGTTCCATTTATAAATAAGTATAGATTATAAATATAAAATATATTCTAAATAAAATTAAAAATAAATAAATACTGAAAATAAAATGACTGCTTTAAGTAAATAAACAAATTAAGTTCTATAACAATCAACAAAATACGGATGAACTCATGAGCACGTATACGTAACAATAACTATCAACAAATATAGTAAAGTAGTCAGTAATAAATACTGATTAAAATAAGTTAACAAAAATACTATAATTGCGACAATTTACCAATCGCACCTAGTATATATCCAGTACTGTGCAAAAGTGTTAGGACAAGAACTATTTCATCTTTCATGCGGCGTCAAAATAATTGCGACAATTTACCAATCGCACCTAGTATATATCCAGTGCTGTGCAAAAGTGTTAGGACAAGAACTATTTCATCTTTCATGCGGCGTCAAAATAATTGCGACAATTTACCAATCGCACCTAGTATATATACAGTGCTGTGCAAAAGTGTTAGGACAAGAACTATTTCATCTTTCATGCGGCGTCAAAATAATTGCGACAATTTACCAATCGCACCTAGTATATATACAGTGCTGTGCAAAAGTGTTAGGACAAGAACTATTTCATCTTTCATGCGGCGTCAAAATAATTGCGACAATTTACCAATCGCACCTAGTATATATACAGTGCTGTGCAAAAGTGTTAGGACAAGAACTATTTTATCTTTTATGAGGCATCAAAATAAAGTTTACAAATAACCCCTGTCTTAACATTTTTGCACACTTATCCGCCATGCTGTCCCATCTGGGATACGTTTAATAGGACAAGGATTTATTTATCAACAATACAATGAACCTAAACATACTTCAAACCTTTTTAAGAACTATTTGCTAAAAGGGAAGAGGAAGTAAGGCTTTAAAATTTGAATTGGCCCCCACAAAGCCCTGATCTTAATCCTATGGTACATCTATGGGATATTTTGGATTAAAAATCCATAAATTTAATGTTACTTTGCAAGACACACTTTCGGAACAAATACAAGCTGTTTGGCAGGAGATACCATTAAATACATTGAAGAAGCTTGTGATGTCAATGCCTGACAGAATGAAGGTCGAGATCAATGCAAAAGGC